>ML301997.1:0-21338 GCA_005239505.1 Nicotiana paniculata | reverse complement strand
GGTGCGACCGCAGAAGGAAAAATACCCAACCCCCTCCCCAGCTCTCCTATACTCTACGCGATCGCGGAAGTGCCTATGCGATCGCATAGAGTCACAGAACCCCCCCCCCACACTACACTACGCGATCGCGGGGAAACCTATGCGATCGCATAGTGTAAAAATCTCAGACACCAGAAACATCATATTCACACCTGATTTTTCCAACTCTTTTGCACCCCGACACCTACCCGGAACTCACCCGAGCCCTCGGGGCTCAAAACCAAATATACACACGACTTCAAAATCATCCTAAGAACTTATTCGAGTAATTAAACCACTAAAATAACATAAAAACAATGAATTAAACTCAAAAATATATAGAATTTCCTCAAACTTCATAAATTATCAAATTTTCCAATTTTGATCTGAAACACGTCAAACCAAGTTCGTTTCTTTCCAAATTTTACAGGTAAATCACATAACACATATTGAACCTCTTTCGGGTTCTGGGACCATAATACGGGTTCGGTAACACAGATCTCACATCAAAGTTCATTTTCAAAAGTCATTATTATTTTCAGAAAACAACTTTCTTTAAAAATTCATTTCTCGGACTTGGGACCTCCGAATTTGATTCCGGGCATACGCCCAGGTCCCATATTTTCCTACGGACCCTCCAGGACCGTCAAATCATGGGTCCGGGTCCGTTTACAAAAATGTTGACCAAAGTCAACTTTATTCAATTAATTATCATAAATTCAATTGTTTAATACATTTCCACATAAAGGCTTTCCGGCTACGCGCCCGAGATGCGCACATACATCGAGGTGAGATTAATGGAGGTTTTCGGGGCCTCAAAACACAATGTTTGTTAAATTTTCACAGGATGACCTTTTGGGTCATCACAGTGTCCTATCGCGACTACTTCACCAAGGTTAGGCTCGGCGCTTACTCAGTACATTGGGTCGGTTGTACTGATGCTACACCTGCACTTCTTTATGTTGTGCAGATTACGGAGCCGGACCCAGTGGACATTGAGTGAGGGAGTATCCTTCAGTCCACGGCAACACCGAGGTAGTCTTGCAGGCATCCGCAGGCCTTCGCGTCATCTCTTATCTTTTTCTCATTTTCTGTCTTATCCTGTAATTCCAAGACAGTTGTATACACTTATTTCAGACCGTTGTATTTAGAAAAATTTAGACGGTTCGTGAGATTGTGATACCGGTTTCTGGGGTGTAATTGAGGAAGTTTTTATGAGATTCATCGTTAAAGTTCTTGAATTTAGTAGTCTTTCGCATTTTTTAATCATACTTGTTCTAGATATTATTGTTATTTCAATTGTAAACAGGTAAACTTAACCTAAAACGTTGGTTTGTCTAGCGGGTTAAACATTAGACGCCATCACGGCTTGAAGGTCGGATTTCGGGTCGTGACATGTTACGGGATTTTCTCCCAATTTTCAAAACCCTCCTTCTTCCCCACACCCCATAGGCGATTTTGACGAACTCTTCCACCATAGCTTCGTAGGTAAGTGATCTTAACTCCATTTTCATCAACAATTAATAGATTCTAGGCCTAAAATCATGAAATTAAAGGTAGAAATTGGAATTTTGGGTAAAGTTAGGGCTTTTCGAATTTTTGAAAATTCAACCTCGTTTTGGGGTCGGATTTTAAAACAAATTGTATATTCGGGCTTGTAGGGGAATGGGTGATCGGGTTTTGGTCCGAACCTCGTGTTTGGACCAAGCGGGCCCGGGGTCGAATTTTGGAAATTATGGAAGATTGTTGGGGAATCTATAATTAGGCTTTGGAATTGAACTGTGGAATAATTATTGATATTATTGAGTTGATTATGTATAGATACAATTGTTTCGGAGTCGTATTCGAGAGGAAAAGTGGTGTTAGAGGCTTGATTTGCATTCTTGGAGCCGAGGTAAGTGTTTGTCTTAACCTTAGCTTGAGGAAATGGGTATTGAGTTCTCATTGCTACGGGTTTATTCCATGTTCAATTTATAGGTGAGGTGACGAGTACCTATATGTTGTTGTCAAGCATGACCGTGAGTCGGAAATTTGCAATTATATGATATTGTTTGGCTTTTACTATGTTTATGGGTTTAATATCAATTCTGATAGTTATTCATTTGGTGGCAATTCTTAGATATGGGTATTGTTGAGTAGTTGATCGATTGAGGAATATTATGTTTGGATTGTACACATGTGTAGGATTGGTTATAGCGGTGTCCCTTGCCGGGACGGTATTATTCTTGTTGATTATTCCGTGCATTTAAGGTTTCTTAGTTGTTGATTTCCATGCCAATTGTTGTTTTATGTTATTATGCACGAGGGGGTATTCTGTGCCATATTTATGTTATTTATGCACGAGGGGACATTCCGTGCCGTGATTGTGATGTTTATGCACGAGGGGACATTCCGTGCCATGTTTATGTTATTTATGCACGAGGGGACATTCTGTGCCGTGATTGTGATGTTTATGCACGAGGGGACATTCCGTGCCATGTTTATGTTGTTTATGCACGAGGGGACATTCCATGCCTCTATTGTGATGTTTATTGCACGAGGGGACATTCTGTGCCATATTTTTTATATTGTTATGCACGAGGGGACATGTCGTGCTGTGTTATGCTAAGAATATGCACGAGGGGACATGCTGTGCCGTTTTCTCTTCACTGTTTATTTTTTGAAGTCAATTCCCGTTATTATTTCGAATATTTGGACTGTTGCTTCGTTCCGTCATTTCAGTATATGTTATCCTTTATCCCTAGCATATTTCCCCAGTTACTGTAACTTACTGTTTATTTCTTGTGGTTAGTTCCTATTATATCTTATTTAAACTGCACAGGTGTTATTGTTTGTCGTGTCCTAGCCTCGCTACTAATTCTCCGAGGTTAGGCTCGGCACTTACTCAGTACATTGGGTCGGTTGTAATGATGCTACACCTCCACTTCTTTAAGTTGTGCAGATTACGGAGCCGGGCCCAGTGGACATTGAGTGAGGGAGTATCCTTTAGTCCACGGCGACACCGAGGTATTCTTGCAGGCGTCCGCGGGCCTTGGCGTCACCTCTTATCTTTTTATCATTTTCTGTATTATCCTGTAATTCCAAGACAGTTGTATACACTTATTTCAAACCGTTGTATTTAGAAAAATCTTAGACTTTTCGTTAGATTGTGATACCGGTATCTGGGGTGCAATTGAGGATGTTTTTATGAGATTCATCGTTAAAGTTCTTGAATTTAGTAGTCTTCCGCATTTTTTAATCATACTTGTTCTAGATATTATTGTTATTGCAATTATCAACAGGTAAACTTAACCTAAAACGTTGTCTTGTCTAGCGCGTTCAACGTTAGACGCCATCACGGTCTGAAGGTGGGATTTCGGGTCCTGACAAGTTACGAGATTTTCTCCCAATTTTCACAACCCTCCTTCTTTCCCACACCCCATAGGCGATTTTGAAGAACTCTTCCACCATAGCTTCATAGGTAAGTGATCTTAACTCCATTTTCTTCTATTTTCATCAACGATTAATAGATTCTAGGCCTAAAATCATGAAATTAAAGGTAGAAATTGGGGTTTTTGGTAGAGTTAGGGCTTTTCCAATTTTTGGGAATTCAACCTCGTTTTGGGGTCGGATTTCAAAATAAATTGTATTTTCGGGCTCGTGGGGGAACGGGTGATCGGGTTTTAGTTCGAACCTCGTGTTTGGACCAAGCAAGCCCGGGGTCAAATTTTGGAAATTTTGGAAGAATGTTGTGGAATCTATAATTAGGATTTGGAATTGAACATTGGAATAATTACTGATATTATTGAGTTGATTATGTATAGATACGATTGTTTCGGAGTCGGATTCGAGAGGAAAAGCGGTGTTAGAGGCTTGATTTGCATTCTTAGAGCCGAGGTAAGTGTTTGACCTAACCTTAGCTTGAGGGAATAGGTATTGAGTCCTAATTGCTACGTGTTTATTCCATGTTCAATATATAGGTGAGGTGATGTACCTATATGTTGTTGTCAAGCATGAACGTGAGTCAGAAATTTGCAATTATTTGATATTGTTGGGCTTTTACTATGTTTATGGGTTTAATATCAATTCTTATAGCTATTCATTTGGTGGAAATTCTTAGATATGGGTATTGTTGAGTAGTTGAGCGATTGAGGAACATTATGTTGGATTATACACATGTGTAGGATTGATTATAGCTGTGTCCTTTGCCGGGACGGTATTATTCGTGTTGATTATTCCGTGCATTTAAGGTTTCTTAGTTGTTGATTTCCATGCCAACTGTTGTTTTATGTTATTATGCACGAGGGGGTATTCTGTGCCATGTTTATGTTATTTATGCATGAGGGGACATTGCGTGCCATGATTATGATTTTTATGCACGAGGGGACATTCCGTGCCATGTTTATGTTGTTTATGCACGAGGGGAAATTCTATGCCGTGATTATGATATTTATGCACGAGGGGACTATCCGTGGCATGTTTATTTTGTTTATGCACGAGGGGACATTTTGTTCCACGATTGAGATGTTTATTGCACGAGGGGACATTACGTGCCATGTTTATGTTATTTATGCATGAGGGGACATTCCGTACCATATCTTTTATATTGTTATGCACGAGGGGACATGCCACGTCGTGTTATAGTGAGAATATGCACGAGGGGACATGCCGAGCCATTTTCTCTTCACTGTTTATTTTGTGTTGTCAATCCCCGTTATTATTTTCAGATATTTGGACTGTTGCTTTTGTTCCGTCATTTCAGTACTTGCTATCCCTTATCCCTAGCATGTTTCCCCCGATATTGTAACTTACTGTTTATTTCTTGTGGTTAGTTCCTGTTATATCTTATTTAAACTGCACAGGTGTTATTGCTTTTCGTGTCCTAGCCTCGCCACTACTTCGCTGAGGTTAGGTTCGGCACTTACTCAGTACATTGGGTCGGTTGTACTGATGCTACACCTGTACTTTTTTATGTCGTTCAGATTACAGAGCTGGACCTAGTGGACATTGAGTGAGGGAGTATCCTTCAGTCCACGACAATACCTAGGTAGTCTTGCAGGCGTCCGCAGGCCTTGGCGTCACCTCTTATCTTTTTATCATTTTCTGTCTTATCCTGTAATTCCCAGACAGTTGTATACACTTATTTCAGACAATTGTATTTAGAAAAATCTTAGACTGTTTGTGAGATTGTGATACCGGTTTCTGGGGTGTAATTGAGGAAGTTTTTATGAGATTCATCGTTAAAGTTCTTGAATTTAGTAGTCTTCCGCATTTTTTAATCATACTTGTTCTAGATATTATTGTTATTTCAATTGTAAACAGGTAAACTTAACCTAAACGTTGTCTTGTCTAACGGGTTCAATGTTAGACGCGATCACGGTCTGAAGTTGGGATTTCGGGTCGTGACACTTAATAAATTTTTTATTAGTTTTATCTTTTTAATTTCTTTTGTTTGTTAGATATTTTGATAGAAAAAAACACTAGGTGTTCTAGGGTTGCGTCCTAAGAGTACAAATGTTATACTATTGTGATAAAGCTCTCATTTTCTTGATATAAATGTGTAGAACTCTTCGAGAAATGCAGATAGAAAGTTGACAATTTTAAAATACACCATTTAGTTTGTTTGGTTGTCGACTTGTGTAATTATCTTTTAACAAGGACCATTAATCAACTAAATATAAGACAACAAAGTATATTATTAGTATATATAATTGAATAAAATAAATTATGTATTTTCTTATTTAATATTTTATCCTGTTATTGTGTAATAGATGGAACGAGATAGTAGATGGATGTACGATAGAAATCATCCTAATCGTGAGGGATTGAAGGAAGAATTTGTAGAAGGTGTTAAAGGATTTATTGCTTATGCAAAAACACTTCCTAAATTTTGTAATGAAGGAACGATTATATAACCTTGTGCTAAGTGCAATTGTAAAGTTATTGTTACCGGAGGATGTTAAAGTTCATCTTTATAGAAAGGGGTTTAGAGAAAATTATTATGTGTGCACGGTTCATGGAGAGAATTATAGTAATTTAGTTGATGTTGACTTTCAGAATCTTATTGATTGTGAGAGTGGTACATTCTTTGAGAATAATCAAATGCATGAAATGGTGTCGAATGCTTTTGGGATACACCCCGGATTTCAATCCCAACAAAATATTGATGAATCTCCCAATGATGAGGCAAAGCACTTTTATGAATTTTTAGAGGAGGCTAGTCATCCACTCTGTGATGGCTCAATACACTCGGAGTTGTTTGTTGTAGTTAGATTACTAACTATCAAATCGGATTGGAGTATTTCTCAAGCGGCTATGAGTGCTATAATTGGGCTTATGGATGAGGTTAGTCCGAACATTAACTTACTCGGTGATTACTATAAGGCTAAGAATTTAGTTTCCAAATTAGGACTTTCCTAAAAAAAATTGATTGTTGTGAAAAAGGTTGTATATTAGATTATAAAGATGATACAGCTCTAGAAGTGTGCAAATTTTGTGGATTCTCTCATTTTAAGGAAGTCGCAAATGTCAAAGCAAAGAAATTTCCAATTAAGAAGATGCATTACTTACCTAATATACCTAGGTTAAAGAGGTTGTATGCATCATGAGTTCCGCTCCTCATATGAGACCACACTACGAAAATAGAAGGGCGCCTGGTGTTTTATGTCAACCTTCAGATGGAGAAGCGTTGAAGCATTTTGATAGGATGTATCCTGACTTTGCTAATGAACCAAGAAATGTCAGGTTGGGTTTGTGTGCAGATGGATTCACTCCATGGTTTGACTTCACTTTCAAGCATGGAGGTAAGAATACATGGTTTGACTGTCACCGTCGATTTTTGCCAATGGACCATGAGTTCAGGAGAAGTACTAGTGCATTTATGAAGAATTGAACAGATTATGATGAGCCACCAGCATCCTTGTCGGGGGAGGAAATTTGGGAGAGGGTTAAGAATTTTCCTAAGGTAACAGAGTCTCCATTGCTTAAACTACCTGGTTATGGTGTTGTGCATAATTGGACTAAAGAGAGCATATTTTGGGAGTTACCTTATTGGAAATATAATCTTCTTCGACATAACTTTGATGTCATGCATATTAAGAAGAACTTTTTTGATAACCTATTTCATACTGTAACGGATGACAAGAATAGAACAAAAGATAACTTGAAGGCCAGGATGGACTTACAGGAATACTGTAGGCGAAGAGAATTAGAACTACAACAAGAAAATAATAGTATAGTGAAGCCTAAGGCCAGTTATTCATTCAAAATGGATGACAAACAAAAGATCTGTGACTGGGTTCGAAATTTGAGAATGGCCGATGTGTATGCTTCAAACTTATCCACTTGTGTTGACATGAAAGAAGGAAAGTTGATGTATATGAAGAGCCGTGATTGTCACATTTTTATGGAATCATTACCTCCTATTGCATTTAGTGCATTGCCTGAGAGAATATGAAAACAAATCACAAAGATAAGCTTATTTTTGAAAGATCTATGTTCTAATATATTTAGGGAGGAAAATCTAGTTTTGATGGAAAGTAACATCCATATAATCATAAACAAACTGGCAAAAAATTTTCCATGTGATTTTTTCAATGTAATGGATTATCTCCCAGTTCATCTTGTAAGAGAGGTACGACTTGGAGGGCATGTTCAATGTAGATGAATGCATCCATTTAAGATGTAATAATCATTAATTGTTTTCCTTTTATGTGTTCAGATTACACTTTTTCCCGTCTAAAATTATTCTATATAGAACTATTGGCAAATCTAAACGGACGGTGAAATAAAAATTCAAGATCGAGGGAAATTACACTAGGTGACCCCACCAAATTGTTATATTTTCTTACTTTTCCCATGACGTTCGTGGGAAATTACACTAGGTGACCCCACCAAATTCTCGTGAAACCCTCAGTGAGAAACTCCTTGAGAATTATTCACGAATGTCCTGGGAAACTATTTTTCCACCAGATATTTTCCCGCGGAGCGTTTCCCCTCGAAATGTCGTGGGAATATTGAAATTTCACACAAATTTTCATCGATTCTTCCATAAAGTCTGTATTTCTAGTAGTGGATTACGCGTTTGGAGGACTTTGTGTAATAAAAGAATATGCATATATGGAAAATACTAGTGGGAAGCAAGAAGGATGCAAGTTTGAGGTAAATGAGGAAACCTATGCTAAACGGGAAATGATTTCCTTAATCAAAATACTTTGGGTTTTGGAGAATTAATTGAAGAAGAATTTTGGCCAACCTTGCACATATAAAAGAAGACCTTTTGCCACAATTCAAGACCACTGTTATTGAGAAAAATCGTGAGTATACTTTTGGAAATAGCAAAGCAAAGCAACAAGGTACTTTTGAAGATTCAATCAAATCAACTGAAGAATAGGTTCTTGAAGATGAAACTGCTTAAGTTCTTTAGTTGCTAGGTTAATTCGTCTGTTCTGAGTTATAACCTATTTGCTTTCATTGAAGTTTTGTAATAGGTTATTGTTGAGACTTTGTTGTGTTACGTTTTCTAAGCTTGAGTTAGTTTAGAAAGAGGTTTCTACAATTAGGTTGATTATAGGGGTTAGGGTACTAGATCTAGTCTCCTTGCTTATTAAGTTGTAACCTAACAAAATTGCTCTCTGAAGTTAGTGAAATTTTGAAGGCAAATCCTACTAAATAGGTCGTGAATTTTATTCCCTTGACCAAGAAGATTATCCATGTAAAAAAAATTTGTGTTGATTACTATTCCACAATTATTCTTGTTTGAGTGTGTCAAACGTGATCAAAGAACCATGTTGTTTGAAAATGCGAAAATCAAGACACAATTCAACCCCTTCTTGTGTCTAAGTGGGGTCTATAATAACATAAGTGTTGGGAACTTTCATACATTTCAGTTGAACTTTCTATAATAATTACTAATCTTATTCTTAATACATATCTACCATTCACTAAAAACAATCATGACTGCTTCTACTGGAACTTGAGTGAATGAATCCTTTAGCACGAAAACTGCTTATTCTATCTATGTTGATGAAGCTATAAATCGCCGAAACACCTATCTGGAAAGGCAATTGACTTGATAAGCATAAATTCTTCCTTTGAATCTTACTCCATGACCGACTACCCACTCGCAGCATGCTCCATCAAAGAAACATAACTGTTAATCCCCATTGAAGATACTTTCCATATAATCTTTTCTTGCACTAAAGTTGTCACGTATGGTATGTCTTCTCCACTAACACACACATTGTAAATTCTAAAGGTTAAATTAGGGCTACATGTATATCCAAAGATAACATTGATATGCCTAATAATCTCATTATCCCCTATTCGTGCCTTATATCTATAGTCTTTGGAATATCTGGGTCAATTGAAACAACAACATTCTTAGAAAATACTCTACCTGTGTTGATCCAAAAAAGTTTGTTACTTAGCCATGGAATTCTTTTGTCAAACCAACTAAGACAAGAAAAAAAAATTCTGAGCCCTTTGTGTTGAGCTAGGCCCCTCCACCTCCTTCCTACTACAAAACTTAATATTGATGGAGCTTTTAGCTCATATCTTTGCATAGGAGGTACATGAGGTATAATTAGAGATTCTATTGAACATTAAATAGAAGGGTTTATCAACTACACTAGACCAAGGTCAACTTTCCGTGATAAGTTAATTGCCTTATTTATATGTTTAGAGCTGGCTTTTATAAAGACTTTGTACCTACTAATTATGGAAATAGATGATTAGATTCCCAAGTATTGATTAAACACATAGCATCACCTTGTAAAAATGTACCATTTATACACTTTATTCAATGACGGTAGGTTTCTCCCCCAAGCAATTTCGAATCTTCTCTTGCAGGAAATATATAAAGAGGCGAGTAGTTTTTTTTTTTTTTCCTTGAAGACAAAAGATATTATTTAATACTAAGTACGGATAAGGTCATTACAAGCCATAGGGCCATTTCCCGAGATGCTTAACATTGCATCAATATTTTCTAAAGCAACTAGCTTGTTACAAACAGCAAGAGACATATTGCGAACTATTATTTCACCATTCATGTCCCCACAACATCCTGGACTTGACAAAAATGAGAGGTTTATGATAGCAAACTAGTTGTTCATGATAGGCTGTTTTGATCCTTCTTTTGCCAAAATGTGAGCTGTTGCATTGCCTTCCCTGCAACTATGCCTGAGGGTTGCTTGTCCCAGCTTGTTCATTAGCCATCTGCAGTCAAAAATAATATTGTTGTAAGTTATATGTCCTTTGTCAAGACAGTGTATCTCATCAGTGGAATCAGTCTCCACTTCTATTGGCATAAGATTATTTGTGGTTGTGTAGCTCAGCCCTTGATGTAGAGCTAGTAGTTCAGCATGTAGTGATGAATCTTCATGTACTGATTTCATGAATCTGTGGATCCATATAGAATTTGCATTCCTGATAATCCTCCGATACCTGAGAAATCACTAGAGCTAGTAGTTCAGCGTGTAGTGATGAATCTGCATGTACTGATTTCATGAATCCGTGGATCCATATAGAATTTGCATTCCTGATAATCCTCCGATACCTGAGAAATCACTAGTACTTCTAAAAGCACCATCAGTGTTAAGTTTGTACCAACCTGTTGGGGGGTGGGGGGCATTCCAAGAAACATTAGTTGAAACAGTCCTAGTAATATTGGTTGTTTTTTCAGAATAGAGCCGATATTCTATGGCATGATTCATTACTAAGGAGGTTTTGAGGGGTAGGTTTGTATTATTAATGTTGTTATTATTCCTAGTAAGCCAAAGATTCCACATTATGAAGGGAAAAGGGTCTTCCCATTTGATGATGCTGGGAAGCAGATTTGAGCAACTATGGATTGGGGGGTTCCAAGTTTTAAGAGTGATAAGCCAGTGCCCGTTGGTGGTGGAGATGGAGACTGCAGGAGTAGGAGCTTTTAATAGGGTGAAACAGAATTTTTTTGCCGTATCACGGTGAAGAAAAATATGTCCGATGCTCTCTTTTCTTTGCGACATCAAGTACAGGTTGGGTCGATATTTATGCCAATAGAGTATAAGTATTTCTTGGTAGGAATTCTATCGTGGTAATAAAGCCATAGGAAGAATTTTATTTTATTGAGGCAGTTAAGAGACCAAACCCATTCAAAGTTTTTCCCTGTTGGGGTAGTGGAAGGATCATTGAGGAGGTTGTAACAAGATTTAGTGGAGAATATTCCATTGGTAGTTTGACTCCAATAGATTTTATCATGGAGATTGCTTTGAGGGATTACGATGGAATTAATCTTGTTGACTATAGAGGTGGGGATGTCAAAGGGTATTTTATCAAGGGCCCAAGAGTTATTTAGGTAGAGATTCATTGGAGTAAGGAGGAGATCACCTTCATTTAAAGGTCCTATAAAGATTTGACGAAGAGGTGGGCAGTTAGGAATCCAGCTATAGTTCCAAATGTCTATGTTGGAGTTGGGGCCAATAGACCAGGCTATTCCTTTTGCACAAATAGCCCATCCAATTTTGAGACTTTTTCAAATGAAGGATGGGTGTTTAGACTTTTTTGTTGATATATTTATTAATAAGCATATTTGCCCACGGGGATGTTGGGTTATTTAAAAATCTCCAAGCTAGACTTGTAAGGAGAGTTTTGTTCTTAGCACTGGCTTGCTTAATACCCAATCCCCCGATTGATTTGTCACAGGTAATAGTGTTCCAATTTAAGAGGTGTAGTTTTTTTTAGTGTCAGTCGTTCCCCAAATGAAGTTTCTAATGATTTTATCAATAAGCACAGTGATTTGGCTAGGTAACAAGGTGATTTGCATGACATAATTAGGAAGGCTGGCTAAGGTAAATTTAGAGAGGGTGGTGCGCCCAACAATATTTAAAAAAATTATTTTCCAGTTGGCTAGCTTAGATCGTAATGTATCTAAAATAAAGTAGAAGTCCCTATTTTTAGGATGGTGGTTGTGAATAGGGAATCCTAGATATTTTCCAAATGTTGTGGTGCTTTTGATGCCTAGGTAAGTTGAGGTAAAAGCAATATCTTTTTTAGAGCAGTTAGTAGAGAAGTATACCCTAGATTTTGTATAGTTGATTTTTTGGCCCGAGAGATCGCAGAAATTAGTGAGACAGTTAAGGATAGTGGAACAATTTCGCCTAGTGACTTTACCCATTAGGGTTAAGTCATCTGCAAAAAAATGATGGGAGACAAAAGAACCATGAGGGGTTATCTTAATGGGGTCCCAAAGGTGGGTATCGACTAAGTTAGCAATGCGACGTGAGAGCATTTCCATGCAAAGAATGAATATATAGGGAGATATGGGATCCCCCTGGCGGATTCCTCTACTAGGGTAAAAATAATTTGTTTTCTGCCCATTGATTAGGATAGAAATTTTGCTAGCGGTGATGCAAGACATAATGGACGTGGTAATATTAGGAGAAAATTTAAAATAATGAAGCGTTTGATAAACAAAAGACCATTCGATTCTGTCAAATGCCTTTTCAAGGTCAATCTTAATGACCATGTTGCCAATCTTACCTTTTTTTTAATTGATAGAGTGAATAACCTCTTGGATAATGGTAGCAATATCACTTGCCCTGCGGTTTTTCATGAAGCTAGCTTGATAAGGGCTAATGAGGGTTGATAGGAAGGGTCTTATTCGATTGACAATTATCTTGGTAATGATTTTATAGATGGTATTGCAAAGTCCTATAGGCCGGAGGTTCTTAAGATTATTGGCATTAGGGAATTTTGGAATGAGACAGATATAAGTATTATTTAGGGGGTGTGGGATAGAGCAATCTTTAAAAACCTTATGGAAACAAGAAATTACTGTGGGTCCAACTAAATGCCAGTATTTTTGAAAAAAGAATGGATGTAGACCATCCGGTCCAGGGGCTTTGAAGGGTTTGAATGAATAGAGTGAATTTGTGATTTCAATATTTAGTAGAGGTTTATCTAATGAGGAAAGGTTAAGATTGGATAAATTGGTGGGGTTATTCTTGATGAGTTTCCAATTTGTGGAAGTCATAGAGGTAGTGAAATTTTTTTTGGAAAAAAGAGGTAGTATGCTTAAAGATAGCTTCTGGATTGTCGAAACAATTCCCATGATCGTCTTTAAAGAAGACTATTTGGTTTTGACGTTTTTAGTTTGAGGCACTGATGTGGAAGAATTTAGTGTTGGCATCACCGTCATTTATCTAAGCAATCCTAGATCTAATTTTCCAATAATCCTCTTCCATTTTTAAAATGCCATTATAATCCATTTTGAGGTTTTCTTCTAAGTTCTGAAGAAAGGTGCTAGTGTGATAGTGGCTAGAGGCTTGGATACCATTTAATCTAGCTAGAATAGTCCTTTTCTTTTTGAGAATGTCTCCAAAAGTATCATTCTTCCATTCCAATATGTTATTTTGGAAGTTACGTGAGGAACTAATTAAGTTGTTTGACCAACTGGAGGTGATAACATTAATGAAGTCGGGGTGGTTTGCACCAAAAGGATTCAAGTCAAAAAGGTCTAGGGCCATTATTAATATTAATGCTGGAGAGGGTTAAGATAAAGGGACTATGGTCTGAATAGGTTTTAGGAAGATTGGTAACAAAAGCAGTAGGAAAAACATTTAACCAATTATCATTAACAAAAATTCGATCCAAATGTTCCATGATCAAGCCCCTAGATCTTTTCCTGTGATTTGACCATGTGAACTTATAGCCCTTGTAACCAAGATCAATGAGATTAAAATGGCTAATGTATTTCCAAAAGAGTGATGATCTTCTAGGGTTTAGGCCACCTAACTTATCATTGTCCATAAGGATGTCGTTAAAATCTCCACCAATTAACCATGGGCCTTTGTGAATAGTAGACATATCTTTTAGGTGGTTCCATAGATTATTTCTATTAATAACAGAAGTACTATCATAAATAGAGCTAAAGAGCCAAGTTATTTTAGTAGCTTTTACCTCAATCATAGCATGGATAACTTGGTCCCTTCTATTGAAGCTATGCACATTGATAGTATTGGAGTTCCAGAGGATAACCATACCTCCTGCTTACCCCTCTGCAGGAACTTCAATCATGTGGGTGAAATCATGGTCTTTCAGGAGAGAAGCATGCGAGGACATTCTATTCCAGCGACATTACCACGCAAGGTCTGTGAGTGTCTACTAAATCACTAAAGTGCCTACGAAAGGTATCATTGTTGGCTCCTCTCACGTTCCACAGAATAATGGATGGTCACATTCCTCCCCTCCTCTGGTGAGAGAGGTGGGGTTCTCCTCGGGCATGGCACTAGGATTACAACATGTTTGCCGACTGTTGGGTCCTGGGGGGGGGGGGAGGCGTATGTCCATGGAGCACTTGTACAGTGCCATTGGACAGCGGAAGATGTACTTCTTGTCCTGCTGTTCCCTGAATAGTAGCACTTTTACCTCTCCTAGACTTGCAAATTCTGTTGGTATCTCGTGTCGATGGAGGTCTAGTTCCTCTCTCTCGACTTCCTGATTCTGTACTGGGATGGGTTTGTTTGGAGGGATATTTTCTTGCATGGCGATTGGAGCATCCTCCTGAGGTGGGGACTGGTTGTGGTGAGGTTGAATTTTCCAGGGCATGAATATTGGGTTGATAGTGGATTTCTCCTCCGGTGGGAAGAATGGGAGGTTGGGTAGTGGTAGTGGTATTGTTGGAGGTTGATTGTGGGGAGGAAGGTTCCAATGAGTCTGCATTTATTGGATTAAAGTGGGGTTGAGATTTGGAGCTAGTGGGTGCAATATTTGACTGAGCCAAGTTTGATTCACGTAGAAGTTCATCGACAGATGCATCCTCTCGGATACCAGTTGTGCTAGGTACTGAGAATTTTGAATGACTAGGACAGTCTCTTGTCCATTGATCATAATGTTGAAGGAGATCACATGGCCCATGAGGCCCATCTCCAACCAAGAGATTGGCTGATGATTCTGAGGGGGTGGTGGAGATGTGTAATAGTGAGGGGGGTTGGGTATTGGAAGAGGGAGGTTGTTCATGGTTGTTTGATGTTGGTTGTGATAAAGTTTGGATGAGTCTCAGTCTCCTTCTGAGAGATAGAGGGACTCTAGGCATGGTTATTATACTGATTGATAGGAGTTTTAGGTTGAGAGAGAAGATGGGTAGTAGAATGCATAGGCAAGTGTATACATATAGCCTCTATAGGCATGAAAATCATTTGAGAAGACGTAGTACAATTATCAAAATATTTAGGAGGGATATTAGGAGATTGTAGAAGATTTTCGGTGGACATTTGGCTTTTGCATGTAGAGGCTTTCGACAAATGTGAGGAGGATAGAGGGGGAGGGTCTGGTTGTCCACTGTTGTTGCATGCAGCTGGCTTGTGGTGATATTTCCAAGAAGAGATTCATGCTGGGTTGGAGGATTAGGAATAGTATTAGTAGAGATAAAATGATTTAGGCGTGGTTTATTAATGGGGGTAGTAGGTAACGATTGAATAGGGACATCAACCACGTGGAAAAAGACATCGGAGAGAGGCTCCAACTCGGATTCCATGCATTGGTCCTCACTAGAGTCTCTTGGAGATCCAGAGGTGGTTTTGGCATTTACTAGGGGCTGAATTTGCAGGGTTGTGAACTGGTTAGAATTTTCAAGGATGTTGAGGTTTGGGTCAGGTTTTTGGGAGTGGAAACGATTCTTATTCGATCCACTTTTTTCGGAGGCATCTTTATTTAACGTATTTAAGATTTTGAGTGTTTATAAACTTACCTGTATCTGCATCAAAGATCCTAACTTTGATACATTTATCTTTAAGGTCGGGAGGAGCGTGGTGGTGAGGGGGTGACTGTTTCCTCCTTGAAAAGGAGACTGTGTGCCATTCTTCCTTGGATGAGTTGGTCGTAGATGCAGATTGGTCTGTGTGCATGTTTGGTTGCTCCATTGATATGGGGGTGTTCATATTAGTTTTTGTATATGGGCAGGTGGATTTGGTATGTCCAAGTCTACCGCAATGCTTACATAGGAAGTGATCCCATTCATATTGTATTAACTGTCGATGCTTACCAATGTAGATATGGGACTTAACTGGGGAATCCATCGGAATCTCTTGGCACAGTCTGGAATATCTGCTTCTAATTGTTGCAGAGGTACATGCATTAATCTTCACGAGCTTCCCAATTTTATTGTCAATCTTCTGGAGGATGAGTCCATCATAGAATTCTGTGGGTAAGTTAGGAAGTCGGATCCAAACTGCTGTAATGTGAGGTCTTGCTTCAGTGGCAACAAAGTTTGGGGACCATCTTTGTATAGATAAATAGCCGCCATTAACGAACCATGGACCTCCTTGGAGGGATTTTAACATATTGTCTTCTAGGTTGAATTTGACTATATAGTAGTCTGCACCTAAGTCAATTAGAGGAAAAGATTCGGAGGATTTCCACATATCATGCAATTTTTTTTTTAGGTAGAGATGTTGGACTCGTTTTCCAAGTAGTTTAATAATTAGGGAGTATCTCCATGGGTGGTAGATACGGCTTAATTCATTGGGGGAGGAGTTTATATGTAAATCTTCAGTTCTCTCTTGGTGGTCTTAAGCCATGGCTTCATTACTATTTCCCATCTCTATTGCAAAGGAGATTGTTGGAGCATGGATGGTGATAGGTTGCTCGGGGGAATTGGAAAGAAGGATCTTTTTGAAGAAAGGGGTTGGATCATTAATGGTGGTGCTAGAGAATGGAATAGATGTGTATGCAATGGTTGGATTAACCAAATCCGGTGGTTTTGGGGAATAGAGAAAGGGGACAGAGGTGATATTGTAGAGAGCGTTTTTTGTTCCTCGGTCATGTCGTCCAGTCTCCAAAAGTAGCACATTAAAGAGGCGAGTAGTTTAGCGGACTCACTAGCTCATTTTGGGAAAACAAGATCAATGCTTGGAGTTGCTGAATTGGACACTTGTATTGCAAAAATAAACATTTTCATGCTTTCTTTAAATTTCACAAATACTTGACTGAAATAAATCTACGAGGCTAGTTCCATTATGTAATGACCCTCCGAAATCCTTTTACATGCTTTCAATAAAATCATCGTTCCTTAGGCCCAAAAAAACAAAGAAAGAAAGAAGAAGTTGTATGCCTTCATGGAATTGTTAAATAGAAATTATATCTTAAAGATAATTGTACAGTTAGAGACCTACTATAAACTTTTCCATATGTAGCCCCTTCTTTCTTTTGACTTAAAAAAGCCTAATTAATGGTTATTTGCAGTCGGTAGCCACATTCACTTTTCATCTTAAAAATTGGTATCTTATAATCAAAAATAATTTCTCCTATTTCTTAAATTCTGCTATGACCCATTAACCATACCCCAAAATCAAATTCCCATAGTCATCCCAAATACCTCTTACCTTTGACCATAACCAGTGGCTAGTTCTGGCAAATTAAAGTCACCAGTGAAGCTCCTCTCCCCTGTCGTGACCCAAAATTCCTCCTTACTGAATTAATAACTGATTTTTCACTAATAAATTATTAAACATGACCATAAATTCCTATACATAGACAACAATCATCAAAAGATATACAATATTCCAAAACTGGTAGTACAAATCATAAGCTCTACTGAGTTCACTAAAAAAATTTTAAATTGTTCCGGAATAGAAGAAACACTACAAAGTAAAACTTCGGAAGGTGACTCCGAGGCCTGCGAATGCAAATGACAGGTATGCCTTGAAGTCTCCGCTTGCAACTCACAGTCAGCTAACTAATGACCAGCACACTCCGAGGTACATGAATCTGCAAAAAAATATGCAACAAGCGTAGCATGAGTACATCACAGCGGTATCAATACAAACCTCGGTAGAGTAATGACGAGGAACATCCAAGACACCTACTAGACATAATAACCTATGCAAGTATGGATAAAAACTAACATGAACAATATCAATATAAAGCTAAACAGGGTAAGAATAACAATACAATACTTGCAATTGGATTCTAGAAGCAACAATGAGCAGACAGGTAATAACACCGTAAAACAAGAACAATATAGTTAAAGTCCAGTGAAACCAAGTAAGAAAAACAAGTAACAACCCAAAATCAATGGCTCTCCAACAAGATTTATACAAAAATTATCCCGAGGTACCCCACCTCATAATCACAAATCACCGGTTCCAAATTAGAAATCACAACTGCACGGACAACGCACATGCTGCACAGACTAATCATGTGTCAATATCACTAGTACCTCATATATGCACGAACAACTCACGTGCTAATAATAAAAATATCTCATATTCGCACGGATAACTCACGTGCCAATGGTAGCAATATCTCATATCAACACGTACAACTCACGCACAACCAATACAACACACGCACAGAAGGCAGGTATATAAAGATTACACGTAAATGATCAAAAACATCAAGGTTCATACTTCCACACCAATATAAGTAACATGTTACAGAGTATGCTTGGGCAAGTTTACTATCACAGCTTGAGTCAACAAGTCAAATCAGAGACACTGAATAGCACATTAGAAATAACACAAAAAAACATGTAATATGCATGACACACATAAGAAGGTTACACCACCACACAATTGTCATCAACAACATTTCCCTTAGACAATCACATATCATCACAAACAATCCCCGACATAGCTCCCCTTGTCTCTCCGCGTGCGCAATAATAAAGTAAATGTCCACCTTGTCTCACCACACGCGCAGAACAATTATTCCACCTTGGCTCGCCACATGCGCAAACCCAACATATATTGTTTTCCTTGTCACACCGCATGTGCAAATAAATGATAACAATTTCATGGGAAACTCATGTGTGAATACCCCGACAATCATCTCAACAATATCACGTGTGCCAAAATAAAATAACACAATATAACAACTAGCACCACATGTGCCATATGCCACAATATTTCCTTAAAAAAATTCCAATACCACAACACACATAGCCCTAAGATCAACAACACTAAGTACAACATCAACAATAACACAGGAGTACGGCAAGTAAATCAACACAAGAATTACAAAAATACAATGAAAAGGAAGAATGAGCTCATAATGAAAGACATAACAAGTAAGAATAACTCAACAATGAGAGAGATAATTTTGTAACAACGATATCAAATAAGAATAACTAGACAAAAAGAGAGATAACATGTAACAATGATATCAAATAAGAATAGCTCAACAATAAGAGAGATAACATGTAACAATAAAGGAGGCAACAACTTCAATTAAAGAATATAAGAGTGTATTGTCGATAAAAGATAGAACATGAACCAATCAACTTCAAATAAAGTATGTGAGGGTAAACTTAGTAATGGAGGATATAACATGATAAGAAAACTTCATTTTAATGTACATAAGGGTCCTGAGAGTCTAAATCGTCCAAGTTTCACATATAAGTTTATGTACACACTCGTGCCCTCAATTACACATCATTCGTTTAGTTCAAGTAAAACCAATTTCTACGTGGTAGTTCCCTCGCAAAATTTTAGCCAAGATACTTACCTCAAAAGCTCTCAATCATAACCCCACGAGTTTATACATGTGTTTTGTTGCATAATCTGAGTCCTAATCAACGCTCTAAACTCAAATTCTCATTTTCCAAAACATAGACAAAGTTTCTCAAAATTTCACTTTGATTCTCCCAATTTTGATGTTAAATCTCATGTATAATCATGTAACATATATGAAAATTGATCAAAATAACTTACCCAAGGATTGAAAATGATAGTACCTCTTCA
The DNA here is from genome assembly GCA_005239505.1 of Nicotiana paniculata. Taxonomy (NCBI): domain Eukaryota; kingdom Viridiplantae; phylum Streptophyta; class Magnoliopsida; order Solanales; family Solanaceae; genus Nicotiana; species Nicotiana paniculata. Next base: position 1,623 of record ML301997.1, on the reverse strand, counting down.
AAATCTCCTCTTACCGAGTCTAGGGTTCCAAAATATGAAAATGAAATTAAAATCCCATCCCTCATCTCTTATGTCCAGGCGCAGGTGTCATAAATTCGACCCCGGGTTCGAAAATACGAACCCCGTAAATGCGAAGAAATATCACAAAGCGACAATCAGTACACCCGTGCTACAATCACAAATGTGACATAAAGTTCGCAACATGGGACACTTCGCAAAAGTGATTACATAGTCGCAAAACAGATCCCTCCCCAGCCTAGGCTATTATCGCAAATGCGAACTCTTCAGGCCACAGAGTACTTCACAAAAGCGAAGAAGTATCCTCAAATGGAAGAGTCGCAAATGCAACATGTTTCTCGCAAATGAGATATCAGAGAACCTGCAAAATCTGAACCTTCTATGAACTCTCTAAAACTCGTCTGAAACTCACCCGAACCCTTGGAAATCCAAACCAAACATCAACACAAATCTAAAAACATAACATGAACTCGCTCGCGCGATCAAATCATCAAAATAACATCCGAAACCATGAATCGGACCTCCAAAACACATAAATCCACATGAAACTCAAGAATTTTTAAAAAAACACAATCGTGCATCTGGTTCCTATCAAATAAACTCAGAATGACGCCAAACTTTACGGACAAGTTCCAAGTGAAAAAAGGACCTATTCCAAGTCCTAAAACCGAAATCCAAACACGATAGCAATAAAGTTAACCTGCGGTCAAACTTCTAAAACTCAAGTTGCCAATTTTCGGCAAAATCACACAAATCAACCTACGAGCCTCTGAATTCAATTTCAGGCATATGCCCAAGTCCAAAATCACGATACAAACCTATCGGAGCCATCAAAATACCATTCCCGAGTCATTTCCACAAAAGTGAAAACTCGTTCAACATTTTTAACTTAAGCTTCTAAAATGAGAATCACTCATCCAAATTCATCTCGAAACATCCAAAAATCAATGTCGACCATACACGCAATTCATAATACACAATATGAAGCCACTCAAGACCTCGAACAACTGAACGGAACCTTAAAGGTCAAAACGACTGGTCGAGTCGCTATATTTTCCCCCTCTTAAATAATTGTTCGTCCTCGAACGTGCCAAGAGTCTTTCCCAAGTCATCAAATCACAATATAAACTCACCATACATATTCCCACGGGTGGACCTACGTCACCCCAATCCACATAGGCCCGACAAGATCATCTCAACCGAAGATTATTCCTTCTACTCATGCCGATCACCTTAAAACAGATTTCCACATCCACTAAGCGCCCTAACATCGTGCAAACACTCTGTAAACTCCTCAAATAGCTTCAATAGCTCATGCATACTGATGTNCTTAATGGAGTTTATTTCATGTGTAGGTGAATTGGAAATGGAAACGGAGCTAAAGGGATGCAAATACGTCAAAAATACGCAAAAGGAGACGCCCGGGCGATAGCCGGGCGTTTGCCCCATGAAGCCTGGCCCCCCTGGCGTTAGGGGGGCGTTACATCCATAACGCCAGGACCCCCCTGGCGTTAGGGGGCGTTAGAGCCATAACGTCAGGCTCCCCCTGGCGTTAGGGGGGCATTAGAGCCCAAACGCCAGGGGTCTCCAGTGTTGCCCAAGTCC
>ML301996.1:44433-58275 GCA_005239505.1 Nicotiana paniculata | reverse complement strand
TACATCCGCAAACTCTCGAACCACTGGCACTGAATCAATCATCGGAGACTCGGTGGTGGTGTCTCGAACATAAGCAAAATAGGCTAGACAACCCTTCTCGACCATATGTCGAACCTTCAAGAATGAAATAACCCGACTGGCTGCACTAACTGAAGAACCCTTCCACTCCAGCCTAGGAGACTCGGGCATGGATAAAGTAACTGCCTTGGCATGGAAATCAAGCACGACATGATTAGGAGATAGCCAATCCATGCCTAGAATAACCTCAAAATCAACCATGTCGAGCAGTAAAAGGTCAGCTCTTGTCTTGAACCCACAGAAGGTGATCACACAAGACCGATACACCCAGTCTACCACCACAGAATCGTCCATATGAGTGGACACATATATAGGAGATCCCAAGGACTCACGAGAAACATCCAGAAAAGGAGCAAATAGGGCTGAAACATATGAATAAGTGGATCCTAGATCAAACAATACCGAAGCCTCTCTACCACATACTGAGATAATACCTGTGATCACGGCTTCTGAGGCCACTGCATATGATCTGGCCGAAATAGCATAGAACCTGGCTGGAGCACCTGAAGACTGAACCCTACCGGAGTGAACAGGAGCTGCCTGACCTCCCCCTGACTGGCCTCCACCTCTAGGACGACCCCTACCGACCTTTCCTCCACCTCTAGGTGGCCAGACTGCTGGTGCCAGACCCGTCGGCTGATAGCCCTGTTGTACGACCTTGCCCTGATACCTGGAAAACTACCTCCTTATATGACATGGCTCTCCACACTCATAACAACTCCCAGGTGGCATTGTCTGCTGCCCTGAAGAAGATCCCTGAAGGGTCGGAGGGCGATGAGAGCCCTCAGCCATAACACTAAAATAATGATCTGAGGATCTCGGATGACTGGGATAACCACTATGTGAACTCTAAATGGCTGGAGGATGGTAGGAATGCTCTGGCATGGCGTTGAAATGAGGCCTCGCTGGAATACCTCGGGGAGGTGGTGAAGGTGCTGAATATAAAGTCCTGCTGGGCTGACCACTGCTAGACTGACCCCTTCCCCTAGCTGGGGCGCCGCTAAAATCTCTAGAGAATCTGGCCCTCTTATCCTGCTGCCCCTGCTCCCTGCTCCTCGATCGATAACCCTCAATCCTGCAAGCAATATCCACTACGAGCTGATAAGGGGTACCCATCTCCACCTCTCTAGCCATGGTGGATCTAATACCTGAATGCAACCCTGCTACAAACCTCTGCACTCTCTCAGCATCGGTAGGCAATATCATAAGAGCATGGCGTGACAGCTCTAAAAATATGGCCTCATAATCTGTCACGAACATTTGCCCCTGCTCTAACCGCTCAAACTAACCCCCCAGCTCTTCCCTCTCAGAGGGTGGAATATATCTGTCAAATAACATCTGTGTGAACTGCTCCCAAGTGACAGTAGGAGAATCTACTGGCCTGCTGAGAATATAAGACTGCCACCACCTGCGAGCTCTGCCCTCTAACTGGAATGCGGTAAAATCCACTCCATGGGATGCTAGGATCCCCATGTTGTGCAGTCTATCCCTGCATCTATCAATGAAGTCCTGGGCATCCTCACCTTGCTCACCCCCGAAGACTGGAGGGTGCAATCGATTCCATCTGTCTAACATCTTTTGCTGATTGCCATCGCAACTGGTCTAGGCTCCGGAGCTGCTACTACAGGTTGGGTACCACCCATGGGCAGTGTACCCGGGGTGTGATGTAATGCTGTTGTCAGTCCTACAGCCTGGGCAGTAGGGGTCTGGGCTCCCCCTCCCACCTGAGAAGTGGCAGGATCTGCTAGAAATAAACCAGCATGGGACATAGTGTCCATACATCTCATCATACGGCCCATGACTGCCTGGAAGTCTGGCGCCGTCATAATGTCTACTGGTGCAGGATCTGCTGGAGGTACCTCGTCCTGCTCCTCTATAATAGGGTGCTCTGGTGGCGGGACCGGAATAGATCTGGGACGCGCTCGTCCCCTACCACAGGCCGGTGCCCTCCCTCGGCCTCTGCCAGTGGGGGTAGCGGCCCTTCCCGGGTCCAGAACATCAGATGCGCGCGTCCTCACCATCTGTGAGAGAATAGAAGAATGAATTTAATAAATCATCTACTGCATGATAGAATAAGAACAAAGAGAGGTTTCCTAACACCCCATAGCCTCCTGAAGATAAGTACAGACGTCTCGGTACCGATCTGCAAGACTCTACTGGGTTTGCCCGTGACTCATGAGACTTATTGAACCTAGTGATCTGATACCATGTTGTCACGACCAAAAATCCAACACAGGTCGTGATGGCACCCAACACCGGAATCAGGCAAGGCAACGGTTGTTTACTAGTGAGATTATCCCTATTTAACATACCAACCCCACATATTCCCAAAGTTTTAAACTTAGATCATTTAAATAAAAGCGGAAACATTAACCAACTTAAGCAAATACAAACACAATGATCATGATCCAATATATACAATCCCAAAATAAAGAGTCTACTATGTTCGTGCCAGGAACTAGTGTCACTAGTCAACAGGCAAACTAGTAGCATATACAAAGGATTATAAAAACTGTACTGCTGTCTGAGAGAAGTAGACATAAATGAACAAAAGATAACTCCATAGCACTGCTGAGAATCGCCAAGGGAGGCAACTCACCATGGAGTCAGGTCCAGAATATAGGTCAAGCTCCAATCGGATAATCAGAAGCACCAGCCTCAGAACTTGTACAATTAAGTACAAAAGTGCAGCATGAGTAAATAAATATATATGTACCCAGTGAGTATCCTGCCTAACCTCGAAGAGGTAGTGACGAGAGGTCAATATGACACTCACTAAGGTCCAACCGTATAATTTAATAGAATGTAATGGAAAACAGTAGGCATGTAAAGAAACAAGTATATATGTAAGATACTGAAATCCAGGAAAGAATACTGGGAATAAATAAAATAATTATCACTTCACTTTTTCCTAAATATATGTCAGATAAATATTCATGAATTTTAGTAACAAATAAATCATACGCATGCAGGGTAAGGACAATCGGCCGGAGTCATAAGATAGTCATGTCCGTGCACTGCCAAGGATCGAACGGCCCGTACCAAAAGTTCACCTCTCCACAAATGTACTCACATCTATGCACTGTCGAGGATCGAATGGCTCGTACCAAAAGTGCATCTCTCAACCTCTCTACGCACTGCCGAGGATCGAACGGCCCGTACCAAAAGTGCATCTCTCAACCTCTCTATGCACTACCGAGGATCGAACGGCCCGTACCAAAAGTGCGTCTCTCAATCCGTCGTGGCGTACGACCCGTTCCCATAAGAGTTGGGGAAATCACACTCCGCTCGCGGAATGCAAATTGCAAAGCGGTCACATGCACATACATTATTCCTTTTTAAAAGAGAATAATTTTTCGTGAACAATTTCTTACAAGTTTTTCTCAAATTTCATAACTTCAGGGACATAAAAAAACATGTATTACACATATAGTTCATATAAAGTAGAACACAAGGCATGATGTTGGCCTAACTACCCGGACATAATAGTAATAGTCGCTACGTATGGACTCTCGTCACTTTGTACGTACGTAGCCCCCACAAATGATCACATATAGCATTTAAATCACCTAGGGGAACAATTCCCCCTTACAAGGTTCGAAAGAATACTCACCTTGCATCGAATTTACTCCCCGGACCGAGAACGCGCCCGAAACTCCAAACTCTACACCCGAGAACTCGAAACTAGCCAAATATTATACAAATACATTAATCTATATTCAAAGCATGAAATTTTCCTATTACTTAGCCAAATTCACCATTCTTGAAGAGAATCAAAAATTTGACCCTGGGCCCGCATGCTCGGATTCCAATTATTCTCGAAGAACTCACCCAAAGCCTAAGGATCATTAATATACGAGTTTTACTTGATTTCATAGCAAATTCACGGGTAAATTCTCAAATTATCGAAAGCCCTGGGTTACTACCAAATTCTTGATTTTCCACTAATTTAGGTAGTTAATCAAGCTAGTAATCCATGCATGAAGCTAATATTAGAGTGCAATTTACTTACCTTCAAATACCAGGTCGTTTGCCCCTCAAAAATGGTGGAAATCACCCCAAGGAAGAAGAAGAAGATGAGAAAAATGAATTAAAACCCGTATAAAAAATACACTGTCTGAACAGTGTTTGCGCACCTGCAGCTCGAGGACCGCACCTGCGGTCTCGCACCTCTTAGCAAAGGCTCGCATCTGCGGAAATAGACTGGGGAGCCTGGGCCTGCACCTGCGGAGTGGGACCACACCTGCGGCTCCGCTCCTGTGGAACTCTGTCCGCACCTGCGAGAATTGGCTAGACCACTGAGGGTCGCACCTGCGAGGCTGGGACCGCAGGAGTGGTCCCGCACCTGCGACTGGTCAACTGCACCTGCGGTCACACCTGAACAGGTGCACCAGCAGCTATTTCAGCTGGTTTTTGGCCTCGTGTGATGTCCGGGAGGCACCTGGGCCCACCCGAGCCCCCGTCCAAATATACCAACAAGTCCCAAATCATAATACGGACTCGCTCGAGCCTTTGGAACACCCCAAACAACGTTAAAACTCAAAATCACACCTCAAAACCCCAAGAACTAAACTTATGAACTTTAAATTTTCTAGACTTCGCTAAGCACGCGTCGAACCGACCTATACTACTCGGAATGATACCAAATTTTGCAGGCAAGTCATAAATGACATAACGAAACTATTTCCGGTCTCGGAATTCCGTTCGGACCTTGATAACAAAAAAACACGTCCATAACCACAATAGGAATCTAAGGAACTTCTTATTTCAATATTGGGCGCCGAAACGCTCCCGGTTCATCTGAAACCCATTCTGAACATATGCCCAGGTCCAAAATCATCACAGGAAGCTATGGAACCGACGAAACTCGATTTCGAGGTTGTCTACCCAAAATGTTGACCCAAATCAAACTTGGCCTTAAAGGCCAACCTTAAAGAACCAATTGTTCCTATAACACTCTAAACACCTCCGAATCCCGGACCACCAGTCCCCGCAATTCATAATCATAAAAAACCGCTGTGGGAAGTTTCATTTAGGGAACGGGGTCCGATAACGCAAGACGATCGGTCGGGTCGTTATAGACTGCACGATAGAATAAGAATAAAGAGAGGTTTCTTAACACCCTATAGCCTCTCGAAGATAAATACAGACGTCTCCGTATCGATCCGCAAGACTCTACTAGGTTTGCCCGTGACTTGTGAGACCTACATGAACCTAGGGCTCTGATACCATGTTGTCATGACCCAAATTCCAACTAAGGTCGTGATGGTGCCCCACACCGGAGTCGGGCAAGCCAACACCAGTTTACTAGCGAGATTACTTTACTTATTAAATATTTAAGTACTTGTCAAATTTTAGATTTAGATATCATTTAAAGAAAACGGTCAAGTGAATGCAACTTGATTAAATGATCTCAAAATAACGTTGCCATCATATGTAGTATAGCAAAAATATTAGAAAAGGACCTACGTATGCCAAGACCTAGTGTCACAAGTCCACAGGAGACTAGTGGAATATACAAAGTAGATAAAATAAATAATACAACCGTCTGAAAGGGGTAGACAGAAATATCAAAAAAAATAGCAGAAACTTCACAGTGCTGCTGAGGATCGCCAGAGAGAGCAGCTCACCGTGTAGTCTAATCCAGAAAGTACTCTCACGATCGCGCTCCGGTATGATAACTAGATGCACCAGCCTCAGAACCTGTACAATTTAGTACAGAAGCATAGCATGAGTACATATAAACAAATATGTACCCAATGAGTATCCCATCTAAACTCGAAGAAGTAGTGACGAGGGGTAGACGTATTACTCACTAGGGTCATTAGCAATAATATAATTAGACAGATTTAATCATGGTTCGCAATTATGGAAAATCAAGTAGACATGGAATATCAAGTATATGAACTACCACCTACCGCAAGTGCCAACAACTATAATAAAAGTCGAAAGTCCCCTTTCACATAGAAAAATTCATTTGATAGTAATTATAAGACTCTCAGTCAAATACATAGCATATAGTATGTCGAGGCGTACGGTCGAAGCGACACAAAAATTAAATGTGCACTGCCGAAGGGTCGTACGGCTCGAACCATAGATGTATCTATTACCCCGCTCGCGAATGGATCATGCGACGCGGTTGACATACTATAAGGCTACCCCGCTAACGAATCATACATGCGACACGGGTGCTCGTATACATACACAGAATCATCAGAAAATTCAGGAAATATAGAGTTCACACTTGGAAAACAAAAATCATGGCAACAACAAGATTTAATGTAACCTTCCATTTTCTCATGCTAGTTCAAGCATAATAATCGGCTAGGAATACATGCAGGGATACAAGTATGGCATATAAGCATGCTTGTGAGTCCTAAAGACTACCCGACATAACATAGTAGTAGCTACGCACNTTCAAGGATAATAATCGACTAGGAATACATGCAGGGATACAAGTAAGGCATATAAGCATGCTTGTGAGTCCTAAAGACTACCCGACATAACATAGTAGTAGCTACGCACGGACTCTCGTCACCTTGTGCGTGCGTAGACCCCGTAAATAAGGACAATTCAATCATTTATAATTACCTATGGGGACAATTCCCTCTTACAAGGTTAGAAAGGAGACTCACCTCGTGCGGAACCTACTTCTCGGACCAAGAACGCGCCCGAAACTCCAACCTCTACACCCGAGGACTCGAAACTGGTCAAATATTATATAAATATGTTAATATACACTCAAAAGTATGAAATTCTCTTACAGCTTAGCTAATTCATCATTCTTGAAGAAATCCCAAAATACGCCCCCAGGCCCACATGCTCGGATTCCAAAAATTTTCGAAGAAAACACTCACCCATAGCCTAAGGATCATTAATATATAGTTTTTGTAGGATTTCACGGTGAAAAGTGGTGAATTTCTCTAAAGTTCATCAACCCTAGGTTTCCACTCTAACCCCTTTGATTTACACTAACTGGGTGCTAATCCACCTAAGATTTATGTAATAAACCAACATTTAAATGGAAATTACCTACCTCTTAGTAGCTAGGCCGAATACCCTCTTGAAAGCTCTCAAAATCGCCTATGGTGGAAGAAATGGTGAAAAATGGTTAAGTCCTGAATTAAATGGGCTCACTGCCTTCAGTGACCTCGCACCTGCAGCCGAGGACCGCACCTGCAGAATTTGGCAAAGGGACTGAGGATCGCACCTGCGGAGGGGTTTCCGCACCAGCGGACCCGCTCCTGCGGAGAAAGGTCCGCACTTGCGATCTGGGCCTTCTCCCTTATGGGTCGCACCTGCGATCTGGGAAACCGCACATGCGGTCACACCAGACTTGGTGCACCAGCAGCTGAAGCTGCTGGTTTTTGGCCCCGTTTGGTGTCCGGGAGGCACCTGAGCCCACCCAAGCCCCCGTGCAATTATACCAACAAGTCCTAAATCATAGTACGGACTCGCTCGAGCCTTCGAAACACTCAAAACCACGCTAAAACTCAAAATCACTCCTCAAAGCCCCTAGAATCAAACTTAAGAATTTTCATGTTCTTGAATTCGGTTTCAATGCGCCGAACCGACCTATACTACTCGGAATGACACCAAATTTTGCAAGCAAGTCATAAATGACATAACCGAACTTTTCCCGATCTCAAAATTCCATTCGAACCTCGATAACACAAAAACACATTCCAAACCAAATTATGAACTTAGGGAAACTCTATTTTCGCTATTTGGCGTCGAAAAGCTCCCGGGTAATCCAAAACCCATTCCGGACATACGCACAAGTCCAAATCATCATACGAAGCTACTGGAATCGGCGAAACTCGATTCGGAGGTAGTTTACTCAGAATGTTGACCAAAGTCAAACTTGGCCTTAAAAGCCAATCTTATGGAACCAAGTGTTCCTATATTACTCTATACACTTCCGAATACCGAACCAGCCGTCCCCGCAAGTCATGGATCACTGAAAGCCGCTACGGGAAGTCTTATTTAGGGGAACAGGGTCCGAATATGCCAAACGACCGGTCGGGTCGTTACAGCAATAATCCGAGTTAACGCACCTCACGCACCATTGGGACCAATATCAGAATTTGCACAAGAAGTGCGGAAGTGTAGTATGAGTACATCCGATCCAATATACTCCGTAAGTATCGGGCCTAACCTCGAACAAGGTAGTGATGAGGCTATGGTAGGACACCTACGTAAATAAACTTGTACAAGTATATATAAAGCAGCAATAATAACAGGAAATGATAACGTACAAATTGGGAGGGGACATGCAAAAAGAGGGCAATATAACATCTATGACAGGTATGAAATCACGAATAGCCAAGTAAATCATCAATCAATGAAATCAGATAAACCAATAATATGAAAATGACACGGTATCACCCTTCGTGCTTTTACTCTCATCCTGACCATGAAATGATGATATAAGTAAAATGAAATGACACGGCATCACCCTTCGTGCTTTTACTGCCATCCTCACCATGTAACAATGAATAAATGAGGTAAATGGCACGACATACTTCGTTCTTTTACTCTCTTCCTCACTATGTAAGAATCAACAAATGAGATAAATACAATGGCGCGGCATCACCGTTCGTGCTTTTACACTCCTCCTATCCATGTAACGATGATAATATAAAATCGGGAAATAAATAATGCAGGGAAGGTATTTAATGTCAAATATGATGCCAAGATACCAAACATCAACTTCCCAAAATACTCAAAAATTATGAAATAAGCAATAATTACGAAGCGAATAATCGAAGAAGTAATAACCTAACCTAAACATGAATATCATAATTAATAGTGCAATAAAACACAAAGAAACAAGTTTCACCTGCATGCTTTAACCTAACAACAATGCATATGTAGTCATCACCTCATATATATGTTGTTCCCAGACATAAAATACGTATAAAATAGACCAACAAGTCCTAATCCCTCACGTCAAGGTTAACCACGACATTTACCTCGCTCCACAATCAAATCAAAGCTCAACCAGGGCTTTTCCTCTAAAATTCGCCTCGAAACCAATCGAATCTAACCAAATATAGTTCAAACAATTCAAAATAAGCTTTAGAAACTACTCATGAGTGAAAAGGATTCAATCTTTAATGATTTTGGAAAAAGTCAATTCCAGGCACGCTTGGTCAAAACCCGAGATTCGGACCAAAACCAAATAGCGAAATGGCCTCCGGGACGCCTAAACTTGTACCCCTTTATCAACCCAGTAAATGAACTTACAAGTTTCTCATTTAAACACTTGTGCTTGCCGAAATGAGTATCAATAAGCACCTTTGACCATTGACCAAGTCTATGTGGTAACAATATGTGTGACGTGGCAATAATGTGTGCATATCACACAAATCAGACGCGTGAAAGCTATTTGCTTAAGTAATTAAAAATTAAAAGAAAAGATAAAAAGTGAAAAAGAATTTAAAAAAATCTCAAATAACTACGTGACATCCCATACGCCCATCCCCTTTCCCTTTCTTTTCTTTTCTTTCCCCGACATAAGGTTGCAGAAGTTCTCTTCTCTCAGTTCTATGGATAAATATCATCTTCCTGCCCTTCAGGTGAGATTATTACTTGTCCTATTTCATCTGCTTTTGACTAAAATATTCAATGGTAATGAACATTGTCATGTCCTTCTGTTTCTCTCTTTTTTTTTCCTTTAAATCTCCATTGGAGGCTTTCAAGCTCTTCATGGTACAACAATGGTGCACCTACTCTTCATAAAAATACTTTAAATAAACCAATGGCCTGACTTCCCAAACATCGCAATATCTCCTAGATCTACTAAGCTATGTCTCCTTCCCCATTAGAACTGCTGAAAAATACCCAAAAACCAGCAATCCTTCTAAGTTCAAAATCAATCTGTAGCCTATCTGAAACGCACCCGAGCCTCTCGGGCTCCAAATCAAACATGTACACAAGTGTAATAATATCATACGAACTCGCTTGCGCGATCAAAAGACCAAAATAATAACTAGAACTATGAATCGGACATCAAAATATATGAAATTTTTTAAGAAAACTTAAGAACTTTCAAATTTACAATCGGACGTCTGAATCACGTCAACTCAACTCTGTTTTGCACCAAATTATGCAGACAAGTCATAAATACTGAAATGATTCTACTCCAAGTTTCGGAACCGAAATCCGAACCCGGTAGCAACAAAATCAACCTACGGTCAAACTTAGGAATTCTTTAAACTTTCAAATTACTAGTTTTTAACAAATCACATTAAATCAAGTTAGGGACTTCTGAATTCAATTCCGGGCATACGACTAAGTCCAAAATTACGATACAGACCCACTGGAACCGGCACAACTGAGTCTATTTACTTAAAATATTGACCGTAGTCAATTCGAATCATTAAAGCTAAAATTCACATTTTCTTCACTTTTTCATATAATGTTTTTTTGAAAAAAGACAAGGACTGCGCATGCAAATAGAGAAAGGTTAAACGGAGCTATTCGACATCTCGGAACACAAAAATAAAAGTTAAAACTAAAAATGACTTATCGGGTTATCACATATCCTGGCAAACATCTTGCATTTTTCAAGGAAGAATATATCATTTCTTGATATTGAAGATAAGTACATTACTTTATTCCTCGTCAAATGTTAGGATAATAAAACTAAAATGCATAACATAAATGTGCTTATAATGGCACCTTCACAGAAATTCCTTAGAAAAAAATAAAGGTAGGGACTAGAGCTACAATCATAGGCCAAGCATATAAATAAACGTAGAATATCAACAATTCTATTCACCCAGAATTAATAATTCCTAGTAAGTGAAAGTGAAAGAAATTACTCATCCAAATATCTACAAAAAAGAAAATGGATCCCGCTAATGCAGCCTTTCCTTTCTCTGAGCTTGATTTCCTTCAATCAATAGAAAACCATCTTCTGAATTATGACTCCGATTTTTCTGAAATTTTTTCGCCGATGAGTTCAAGTAACGCATTGCCTGATAGTCTTAGCTCAAGTTTTGGCAGCTCCCCTTCAGCAGAAAATAGCTTGGACGCCTCCCTTTGGGAGGAAAACTTTGAGGAAGCAATACCGAATCTCGAAGGGAGGTCCTAGGAGGAAACAAAGGGGCCTACGGTGGCGCGCGAAAAAAAACGCGCCGCAAGATTGGAGGCGGTACATATGAGTGAAACAGCAGCCTTGGGGGACGTTTTCGGCGGAGATAAGAGACCCCTATAGGAGATGTGCAAGACTGTGGTTAGGAACTTATGAGACCGCAGAGGATGCAGCCTTGGCTTACGATCAAGCCGCTTTCAAAATTCGCGGCTCGAGAGCTCGGCTCAATTTTCCCCAAGATATATCTTTCAAAAATTGATTTGCACCATTATTTGAATTATTTACCTATATATTGTTTAAAAAAATTCATAAGTTAGCATAACTTACAAATATTGTTTACCTACATAGTGTTAGAATATTATCAGGATAAACTTTCAAATTGTTTGAACCACGTATCAAATCTCGTATATACAGCATCATGGCCAAATTGCCCACGAAGTGACTGTGACACATCAAATATTTTTAGTAGTTGCATCGAGATGTAATAACAGTAAATTTTATATTTTGATAACTACTAAATCAATACTTACTTGAGAAATGGTACAACTTCGGGACAATTTAGCAACACATGAAGTGTAGCTGACTTGTACTCCATATCACTCAAACTTCTCTTTCTAACATCCTTAGAACATCGACCTGGTTGATTGAATATGGACATAGGCGGATATAATGGATCATTCACACAATCGACCGTGTGCCTATTGGGCTTATTCCTAGCACATGGCACATTACTCTCAAAATAATAAGAACAAAAATGAGCAGCTTCCTTTGCAAGATAAGCTTCGCATATAGATCCTTCAATCATATTCCTCTGCTTAACAAATTGTTTGCATTTACCAATTGTCCTACATAATGTCATGTTAGTCAAGAACATTCAAATAAACTAGAAAATTACATCAAACTTATAATATTATCTCTCAAAGGGATACATCCATATGCATTGAACAGGCCCTCCAAGTCGTGCCTCGTATACAAGGTGGATTGGAAGGTGTTCCATCACATAAAAAAAAAATGGAAATATCTTTTCCATCTTACTAGAAGTTACACGAATGTTCTGATCCATCCGGAGTAGGTTTTCTTCTTAATATGGTAGAACACAAGTCTTTGAAAAACAAACTAATCTCTGTGATAGGTTTCCAGATTCTTTCAGACAAACCACAAAATGCAATAGGCATTAAGGACTCCATGAAAACATGACAATCATGATTTTTCAAATGGCTCAACTTCCCTACCTCCATATCAACTTTTTTTCCGACGCATAACCCTCAGGCATCTTCAATTTCTTAACACAATCACAAATTTGCCGTCTTTCCTCCAAAGTGAATGAATAACTTGCTTTGGGATTGAATATCTTATCATTGTTTACTGTCTGCAAGTATAATTCAAGCCGCCTGCAATATTCTTGTAAGTCCATTCTAGCCTTCGGGTTATTCTTTTGTCTTACCTTTAACATCCATCACTATGTTGAAAAAATTGTCAAAATAATTCTTCTCAATATACATGACATCAAGGTTGTGACGGAGAAAATTATCCTTCCAATAAGGCAATTCCCAAAATATACTCTGTTTCGTCCAATTATGAGTAACACCGTATCCGAGGAATATATAAGGTGGAGCTTCAGTAACTTTACTTAAGTTCTGGACCTTCTCCCAAATTTCCTCACCTGAAAGTATCGGAGGTGGAGAATCATGTTCCATTTTATTCTTTTTGAAAGTATTTTTCATCCTTTTAAACTCATGATCAGGAGGCAAGAATTGATGATGACAATCAAATCATGATTGCTTTTGCCCATGTATCAAAGTGAACGCTTTACTATTTTCCATACAGTAAGGAAAAGCTAGCTTTCTAACAGTCATCCACCCAGACAACATTCCATACGCAGAAAAATTGTTAATAGTCCACATTAAATTAGCACGCAAATTGAAATTCTGCTTAGTTGATATGTCATATGTTTCAACACCATCATATCACAATTGTTTTAGATCATCAATCAAAGGTTGAAAATATACATCAATCAAACTTTCGGATTACGTGGACCGAGATAATACAATTTAAGAATATATATGGACTAGTCATGCACAACTCGGGTGGTAGATTATAAGGTGTAAGAAAGACAGGCCAACATGAATATGGTGTCGCAGGTACAGAAAAAGACGTGAAGCTATCCACACACAGACCTAACCGAATGTTCCTTGGTTCACTAGCAAAATCTAGATATGTCCTATCAAAGTGGTTCCAAGCTTCTCCATCTGAAGGATGACACATAAAACCAGGTGGTTTTCTATTTTCAAAGTGCCATCTCATATGAGGAGCAGAACTCATCGACGCATATAACCTCTTTAACCTAGGTATAAGAGTTAAATAATGAATCGCCTTGATAGCGACCATATTACCGCTGGAAAGCCTCTTGAAACGAGGCTTTTCGCAAAATTACAACTATCTAAATTTGTATCATCTTTATAATATAACATGCACCCATCTTCACAACAATCAATTCTCATTGTCGAAAGTCCTAACTTAGAAACCAATCTCTTTGTCTTATAGAAATCACCATGTAAGTTGATATTAGGGTCAACTAGTTCGCTCATAAGGTCAATGAAAGAGTCCATTGCTGCTTGAGAAATATTCCAATCAGATTTTATACTTAGTAATCTAACTGGAAT
>ML301996.1:0-44297 GCA_005239505.1 Nicotiana paniculata | reverse complement strand
CGTAGTGGACGACTAGCTTCCTCTAACTGTTCATAAAAACGTTTTGCGTCATCATTAGGAGTTTTTTCAACATTTTCATTGGGATTATCCCCTAAATGCATCCCAAAAGCATCCACAACCATATCATGAATTCTAGAATCACGATTTGTATTCTCCACCGACCTGCTACTTTCACCCACAACCATGTTATGAAATATCCCACGGCTACCATCGATCTCTCCATGATCAGTCCACACAAAGTAATTCGCTATAAACCGCTTCCTATAAAGATGAAACTTAACTTCCTCCGGTTTTCCAAACTTCATACAGTCACATCTAACACAAGGGCACCTAATTACTCCTTCACTTTGGTATGTTGGAAGTGACATTGCATGTCTAATAAAGTCATCAACCCCTTCTATAAAATGCCCCCGCAATCCTCGCCGATTAGGATAATTCCTATTGTACATCCAAGTACGATGTTCTATCTATACAAATAAAACAAGAACAAATTAATTTAGCTAATTCATATCCTAATCTTTTTTTAGTTAATTAATTTCATATCCTAAAAATTCAATTCATATCCTAAAATTTCAATTTATAAACTAAAATTTCAATTCATATCCTAAAATTTTAATTTATAAACTAAAAGTTTAATTTATAAACTAAAAATTCAATTCATAAACTAAAAGTTCAATTCATAAACTAAAAGTTCAATTTATAAACTAAAATTTCAATTCATATCCTAAAGGTTCAATTCATAAACTAAAAGTTCAATTCATAAACTAAAAATTCAATTCATAAACTAAAATTTCAATTCATATCCTAAAGGTTCAATTCATAAACTAAAAGTTCAATTCAAAAACTAAAAATTCAATTCATAAACTACAAGTTCAATTCATAAACTAAAAGTCCAAATCATATCCTAAAATTTCAACTTATAAACTAAAAGTTCAATTTATAAACTAAAAGTCCAATTCATAAACTAAAAGTTCAACTTCATATCCTAAAAGTTCAATTCATATCCTAAAATTTCAATTCATATCCTAAAGGTTCAATTCATAAACTAAAAGTTCAATTCATAAACTAAAAATTCAATTCATAAACTACAAGTTCAATTCATAAACTAAAAGTCCAATTCATATCCTAAAATTTCAATTTATAAACTAAAAGTTCAATTTATAAACTAAAAATTCAATTCATAAACTAAGAGTTCAATTCATAAACTAAAAGTTCAATTTATAAACTAAAAGTTCAATTCATATCCTAAACCCTAGATTCTAACTAAATTATCAAGACAATACAAAGTATAATTTAAATATTACTAAATTAAATTCAACACTAATTAAAATAATTAGTTAATAAAATTAATTAATAAAACTAATTAAAATAATACCTAAACCCTAGTCCTCAATAAAATACAATGTTCAAAGAATTAAAACACTAATTGAAACAATAAACTACAATGTTGAAATAATTGAAACAAAAACTAGAAATAACAAATTAAAGAAATGGGTTATAATTCAAACCTAAGTTTTTTTAAGTGGAGAAGGAGAGAGAGGGGAAGTGACGGCGGCAGCAAGGCAGTGGCGTCAAGGCAGTGGTGGTCGGCGACGGCGGCAAGGCAGTGGTGCTGTGGGGTGGGGGAATGGGATTTGTGTGAGAAGGGGAGGGGAAGTGTCACGACCCAAAATTCATAAGGTCGTGATTAATCCGATACAAGTAATTAATAATGTTAGATAAGAAAATAAAAAATAGAATAAATAGCCAAACCAGTAGTAGTGTTGAATTCGGGCTCGATTGTGGGCTTAACACTTAATCTGCCTTCGATTCGTAGCCAAAATAGATATGAAAAGCTATGAACAAGAATAAGAACCTTTGAATAGCTTAGAAACAGAGAAAACAAGTTTATATTGCCTTGATATGCGTGTTATAGTGTGTTTATTGAATAATAAACTTCCCCTTTATATAGTAAGGGAGTTTTATCCTAAGTACAACTTTAAGGTAAAAATCTTCTTTTTCGTTAATCACATATCAGCTGCTGATACGGGCCGAGATCCATGCCGTGATATCCAGTTGGGCGCGGCTATCACGGCCCCTCGTTATTCATGAGCAACCATTTGATTGTGCCTTCCGAGGTCTTGGAGCCCGAACCGGATTCGGGGGGCATTGTCCCGATGGCCCTGGTGGTGAGTGCTTCGTCGGGCCCTTAGTGCGAGAGAATTCTGGCTTCGATCTTGATTCCGAGTAGTTATGTCACTGCTTCGTTTCCTCCACCAGAAAATTGGGATGCTCGCTAGCACCGATTTTACCCTTATACAGATCGTCCCCTCATTTTTCAGAGAGTAGATTTTCCGAAACGATAGATGAACCCCGGTTCCTTCCTTCATACGTCACGACCGAAACGACGAAGAAGTCAGAACGTCTCATCAATCGTGTCATTCTGACTTCAGACACATGTCAACCAACGACTGGCTGTCTTCGAATGAAAAGCGTTGCATACTTCCCTATAAAAGCTTCTATCTTCTGTTCTTTTTCATATTTCCGATCAAGCTTCTATATTCGAATTTCCAAGCTATCATCAAATTCTTTCAAACTTTTATATCTTCCCCTTTGATCTTCAAATCTTCAGAATTATTCTTAGGTTCTTACCTAGATTTTCTTCAAATCATCAAGTCTTCATACCCTTTCTCTTCAGCCTTGCTCCTTCAAATCTCCATACTTTTTATTTAAATCTTCAAACTTTCTAAGATAGTAATGGCCAAAACTTCATTGTCAGTTCCTCAGCGGGCTACCTCTTCACCTTCCAACCAGCCTCCGGTATTGAGGCGGTCGCTTCCGAAATAGTTGTCCTCGAGATGGGTGTCTCCGAAGTGGATGCCACCGAACCAGCCCCCTTGAAAATGTTTATTCCCGGGGGCTGTTTAATAGCGGACGACTTCAAGGTCGAGAAACCCTCATCCAAACAAGACTTAGGTGAAGGAGCATCGAGGTATATATGCTCCGTTACCAAAGATGTCCTTCCCCCAATCTGAGAGGACTGTAAATACGAAGGCAACGTCATAGTAGTCCCCGGACCTGGGGATGCTATTACTACCCACGTGGAGGGGTATTTAAGTGTTTACACTTCCCCCTTCACACTGGGCCCGGTAGACCTAGTTGTTTGTGACTTTTGCAAGAGATACGAGGTGTGCCTTGGGAAAATCCACCTGTCTCTTTGGAGGATCGTAATTGTCCTCCACTATTTTGTGAATAACACCGAGTCCCGTCGATTTACCCTCGACCACCTGCTCCGTCTGTACAGTCCCCAATTTTTTCGAAAGTGTTACTAATCAATCTTGCTCGCCGGGCCAGTAAGGCCCCCTTTTCAAGTATTGACAAAGACCGAGGCCGAGGCTGGCAGGGACGCTTCGTTCATATGAAGACTAAAGATTTGATCCCTCCGGAGTATACACCATTTCCAAGAAGTAGAATGCATCTCGTGAGTGCAGCCCTTCCTTAAGTGTCAATTTTTCTTCATTTTCTTTCTCATCATTCGTATTTGTGGTTGTGCAGCTGTTGCTCGGGTTCCAAATGTAGTCCCCCGTCTTAAGGAGTGGACCGAAGGCATCTGCAAACAGATGTCATACTTCGAACGCTCATGGAACAAGCTTTCGAAGAGCCGATGTGAGGCCTGTTCCCATGGTAAGGTTCTCTTTCAAATAGCTATTACTGTGTTCTTAACTCACTTCATACTGACCCTTCTTCTTTCTTTTATAGGTTTGCTATGACTACCAAGCTTAGGCCTTTGGAAGGGGATGAGGACGTATCCTTGTCTGTTGATCCCTCCATTATGGGACAGCCCGGGGCTGCCGCGGGGGAAAAGAAGAAGAGGAAAAAAGAAACCTCCGGGCTCCGGTCCCGAGGTGAAGCCAAAGAAGAGGGTGGCTCACAAGCCCAAGAAGAGTACCAGCTCCCGGGTGCTAGATTAGGACTCGCATCTCCGACTCAGGAATGAGTCGGAAGAAGACAAAATTTTTATTGCCTATGGATAGACCCCTCCCGGGGAGCAGGAGGCCGCCGAGGGGGAGATTCGTGAGTCCGACCTCCTTCAGACTTGAGAGGCTGATATGGAGACGGGGGTGGGACCCCTAGGGGACGTCGGCTCCGCTCCGAAGGAAGCGCCCAGTGTAATTGACATTATGGAGACCCCTCCTACATCGAGTCCAGGCTTGAGGAGGCCCAAGCAGGAAAGGAGAAGTCCAATGAAGGGGTTCATAGCATGGATGATCCCTTCATTCTTTCTTCGATGGTGTGGACTCGTCCATTTTGGAAGATTTTTCCGGGTTGGGCGACTTGAAGTGCCGAAGAAGGATATATCTTCGGAAGCTGGCGGGCTAAGTTCGAGCCCAAAATTGATTAATCAGTTTCCCGCTCCGAGTGTGGACCCTGGTCACAAGAGATCAGTTATTCTTACTATCCCGCAGGATTTTCGTGTTCTATCTGCTCCCGTGAGCGTAGCCAACTACCTCTGATGCCTAGTGAACGAGGAGGACCAGGCAAAAATAAACGAAGTGGACTGATAAGTGGGGATTTTGACTACTTATTAGCATCTTTTAGCTTTTGTTGTAGTCCTAAAGAATATAATTGTGTTTCTGAAAACTAATGAAATTTGCTTAATTGCAGGAATATTGAAAGATGAACTCCCGAAATGAAATCCAACTAAAAAGGAGTAATTTGAACTCAAAGACATAAAAGGCACAAAAGCTCAAAAGTGCGGACCGCAAAATATCATCTGTGGCCGTAGGTTATGAAGGAAAATCTATCAGAGTCTGGTGCAAAGTGTGGTCCGCACATGAATTGTGCGGCCGCACAAAGCTGGGTCAGGAGTAAAGTTCAGAGAATGTGCATTCCATGTCCATCAAAAGTGCGGACCACACAAGAATTATGCAGCCGCAGAAGAAGAGCTATGCGGCTGCAGTTACAATTGTGCGGACCATAGAAGAGCAAGATGCGACCGCAATCACAATTGTGCGGACTACAGAAAGAGTGCATTGCAGCCGGAGATCAGAATAATGCGGCCGCAGACTTCCAATCTTGTCAAGTTGAAGAAAAGTGCGGACCGCACATAGAATTGTTTGTCCGAAATTTCCATCCCTGTATAAATAGACGAGTTTCACATTTTTAGGTCAACTTTTGACATCAACTGCTAGAGTAGCCATTTCCTTTTACTCTTTTTAGTAATTTTTCATATTTTGAGCTATCTTAACATAGATTTTATCATTTTAATTAGCAATATATGAGTTTAATTATCATTTCTTCTTCTATTTCTTCCATTTCAAGCATGAGTAACTAGATTTTCACTAGGGTTGTGACCCAACTAGTGTGTAAACTTAATGGGTGTTTAATTTAATGCTTGTTTATGGTTGGGTGTTTATTATTTAACCTTGTTCTTGATTTTATTTGTGGAGTTAATGGTTGCAAACATTCGTTCATACCTACTTGACTTGGTCTCTACTTGAGAAAGAGAGACTTAGTATAGGAAAACATGGCTAATGAACAATTGGGCCAATCGAGAGATTGATGACCCCATTAAAGGGTTGAACCTAGAGATAGTAATACCCAACTTGAGCTTTTTATCAAGCGTTTTGTTCAATACCCATTTGGACTTGAGAAAGTCAAATTGGGAAAAATCACTCTCTCACCGAGAGGTATTTAGTGGGTAATTGAGTGCTCAGATTATATCTCATTAGGCAAACACCTAGGTGAAGGTCATAGCCCTAGGCTTTTTACAACATTTGAAAAATAACAAAACAATCTCCTATTTTTATTTCTCAACTTGCAATCGTAGTTTAAATTAGACTTTAAAACAACAAAATTTGTGGAAGTGCAAATTTAGATATTCAAACTCACACAATATGATATATATTACTAACTCCCACACATATAGCTCCCTGCAAAATTCGACCCCGACTCTTGTTGGGTGTTATTATTGCATCGACCATTTTCATAACCTTGAATTGTGGAGTGAAATTGGACGAGATCATGGACGTGTCGTGTCTTTTCAATGAGGCACAACAGGCGTTGAACCGGGCAGGGCATCATTACGTCTTCTCGTATTTCGCTGAAGTTTTGATATTTCTCACGACCTTCGTCGTTTTGCAGGCCTTGGTACTTCACTACGAGAGCTTCCTCCTGTACCGTGTCGAGGTCAATCAGCTCGATCTCTATCTCAAGAAGCAGGCTCAAAATGGATATGTACAAGCTCTTCATGGATCAACAAGACAGGACCGTTAAGGACCTTCAAGCCGAACTGGATAAGGCTTAGAAGGAAGCATCGGCCTTGATACGGGAACACGCTGACTTGGTCAAAAAGGTAAAGGTATTTGAAGTTAGAAACGAGGAACTAGTCGTTGTGGATAACGACAAAACCTCACAGGTACAACAGAAGATCGACCAGGTCAACCAACTCTGAAAGAAGATGAATGAGATCCAAGCCATGGCCGATGGGTGGAAGAGCAAGATGGATTTTCTGGCTTCGTAAAAGGAAAACGCCCAAGCAAAGGTGACATCGGTAAAGTTTCAACTTCGGGTGGTAAAGGAGAAAGATGACAAGAGGGCTCAGCTGAATAAAGATCTCCAAGCACAACTGAGCTCGGCTTTCATAGAGCGGGACGCCCTCGGTAGAGAGCACAAGGAAATAAAGTCAAAGTTGGAGACAATCTCTGCCAATGTTGAGGAGATGGTGGCCCAATACAAGGCCCGCGTCGAAGCAACTGAGGCCCGACTGAAGACCAATGCCGAATATGTGAGGCATCTCTCTCGAAGGGAGACCCTCGAAGAAATTCACGCCCTAGGCTTCGACTTGTCGGTCGAGATCGAGGAACCAATAAAGCTTGAGGCCGAGGCGAAGAAACCTTTCGAGCCTGAAGGTGCCGAAGGCTCTGAGGGTTCTGGGGGGTCTGAAGGGTTTGATGGTTCTGGTGACGAGTCGGGCCCTGGTGAAGATCAGGCATGATGAATGCCTTACAACTTTTTTAGTTTTTGTCTTATGTATTTTTTTTGTTTATTTTGAGGCCATTTTTGTTGGGCCTTTGTAAATACATTCCGAAATATAAAAAATTTCCCTTTCTGGCAATTTTAAGTCTCTACTTTTTAGCATCTTTTCATAATCTCTATTCTTGCAAATATTTATGATGCCTTAGCATAGAATCAAACATATTAATAAGTCGTTCATTTTTCATATGTGCGAACAGAGCCGACTTCGGTTCAACTTTATTTACTCGAGGCCTTGAAAACTTGGTGTGACCAGCAGTTTTTCCAAGATGCTTAAGTAATTTTAGATGATGCTTTTGCCGAGGGTAACCTTTTTAGCAGGTTTTGAATTTTTATAAAGGCCTTATGTTCTGATTACAAGCTTCGGACGTCTCCGAGCCATTTTTTAGGGTGGTCGTAGCCTTTCGTGTTTAGGAACTACCTAATAGGTTTGTGCCTCTGGGATTTGGTAGACCGAGTTGCCCGAACTTATTTCGGACGACAGTCCCGAGTATGGGTAGCCCTTGGGCTCGGTAGTCCACAAATAGGGATAGCCCTTAGGCTCAATAGTCCCTGAATAGGGATAGCTCTTAGGCTCGATAGTCCCCGAATAGGGGTAGCCCTTAGGCTATATGTTTGAAGAGGCAAAAATATGCAATAGCAAGGTGGAATTTTTTTTTGTGTGTGTAAAGGTTTGTATTATGGCTAAGGTGGCCTACGCGGGCACGGTATATTTGACCGTTTGGCCCATAGAAGAAATCCTAACCATAGATCCTAAGTTGTTCAAGTACAAAGTTTCCTTCTTTCCTTCCTAAGAACTTTGACTTCGATTTAAAATCGGTCTTCGAATCTAAGTTCGCACGATTTATTGTTGCCTCATTAAAAACCTTGATGGAAAACCCATTTGGGACAAAACTGGTTCAAGGGAAAAAGAGTGCAACGCGTGCTTTCAAACCTACTAGTCACATTATCCTTTGGTTGTTGCCTACAAGTGTTAGCCCGATTCATAATATTATAAAAAAGTAAATGAGATTGTATTTTCGCAGTAGTACAACTTCAAGTGCGTCATGTTCCAGTTGTTCGGTAACTGTGCAACGTTTCCCGCTTCGAGTTTATATGAGCCCTTGCCGATAATTCTGACGACTCGATATGGTCCTTCGAGTTTATTTGAGTCCATGCCGATAATTCTGACGACTCGATATGGTCCTTCCTAATTCGGTCCCAACTTTCCCTCGCTCGGGTTTCGGGTATGCAGTGTTATGTTTCTTAAGTCCCCGACCTTAAAGTGTCGGAGGTTGGATTTTCGGTTGTAATATCATTCTATTCGTTGTTTCTGGGCGGACAACCGGACTTGGGCACCCTCTCTTCTTTCATCCAATAGTTCCAGGCTCGTACTCATGGCATCACCATTCGATTCTTCAGTTGCATATCGGAACCTGAGGCTCGGTTCTCCCACTTCGACCGGTAGTAATTCTTCGGCACTGTAGACTAATGAAAACGAAGTGGCCCCGGTACTTAGACTTCGAAGTTGTACGGTATGCCCACAAGACTTCTGGGAGAATTTCATTCCATTTCCCTTTGGCATCAGTCAACCTCTTTTTCAAGTTTTGGAATATGATCTTGTTTGTATATTCTGCTTGTCCGTTCCACTAAGGTGATAGGGTATCGATTAGGGATGTTCCATACAGAATCGAAACCATTAACCGAAGCGAACCGATGGCTTATTGTCTTATTGGTATCAGATTATTGGGGTAATGACTGGTGAACAGATTGAGATTTTATAATTAACGGCTTAACGGTTTGGGGACGGATTACCCAATTTTTTTATCGGGTAAATCGTAAACCTGTTAAGGATTTTTATATTTACCCCTAAAATGGATAACAATTGAATTTATATTCAATTTTAAGGATATGTGGATTAATCTGATACAAGTGATCAATAATGTTACATAAGCAAATGAAAGATAGAGTAAACAGCCAAACCAGTAGTAGATTGAATTCGGGCTCGGTTGTGGGCTTAACAATTAATCTGCCTTCGATTCGTAGAATATGAAAAGCTATGAACAAGAATAAGAACCTTTGAATCGCTTAGAAATAGAGAAAACAAGTTTAAATTTCCTTGACATGCGTGTTATAGTGTGTTTATTGAATAATAAACTTCCCCTTTATATAGCAGGGGAGTTTTACCTAAGAAAGGTAAAAGTCATCTTTTTCGTTAATCATTGATCAACTGTTGATATGGACCGAGATCCTCCGTGATATCCGATTGGGCGCATATATTACGACCCTTCGTTAGTCGTGTGCGGCCGTTTGATTGTGCCTTCCTAGGTCTTGGAGCCCGAATCGGATTCGGGGAGCGTTGTCTCGATGGCCACGATGGCGAGTGATTTGTCCAGGCCTTAGTGCGAGAGAATTCTGGCTTCGATCTCGGCTCCGAGTAGTTATGTCACTGCTTCATTTCCTCCACCGAAAAATCGGGGTGCTCGCTAGCACTGATATTACCCGTATACAGATAGTTCCCTCATTTTTCAAGGAGTAGGTTTGCCGAAACGATAGATGAACCTCAGTTCCTTCCTTTATACGTCACGACCGAAACGAAAAAGAAGTCGGAACGTCCCATCAATCGTCTCGTTCTGACTTCAGACACATGTCAACGAACGGCTGGTTGTCTTCGAATGCGAAGCGTTGCGCACTTCCCCTATAAAAGCTTCAATCTTCTGTTCTTTTTTCACTTTCCGATCAAGCTTCTACCTTCGAATTTCCCAGCTATCATCAACTTCATTCAAACTTTCATATCTTCCCCTTTGATCTTCAAATCTTCATAATTGTTCTTAGGTTCTTACCCAGATTTTCGTCAAATCTTCAAGTCTTCATACCTTTTTCTTCGGCCTTGCTCCTTCAAATTTTCATACTTTTTATTTAAATCTTCAAACTTTCTCAAATAGTAATGGCCAAAACTTCCAGGTCAGTTCCTCAACGGACTGCCTCCTCCTCCGTATCTACCGTATAATCATAGAGCTTCTCAAGCATAGCACTATTTTTCCGATAAAAATAGTAACATTTTTAGTTGGCCAGTTACTCTTGTCCTTCCTCTTTTTCCAATTTCACACCATTTTTGGGAGAAGCAGAGATATTAAACTTGCATTCCACCTAATTGTTCGATCTTGATGCAGGCAACTATTTAAGCCATATAGAGGCAAACAATCATACTCTTATAGTCTTATGATAACTTTAACTTTATAATCAGTGCACGAGGTCGAAATTTGGAGTCCATTACCCTCTAAATTATCAACTTTTATCTTTTGTTTTTTTTTCTTTTTTAATATTATAATTTTTTCTCTTTTTAATCAACATTTAGACTTACTTATAGAACAAAATATTTTATTTAAAAATAAAAAATAAAAAAATAGTTTTCTAGCATATATAATGTCGAAATAATAATACAATTGAGCATAATATTCAAGAATATGCAATGTATATTACAAAAATACCTTTATTTTAAATAATTATTTTCTATAGTACGTGCAAAGAATATATATTTTAAAACTTTTATTTTCTTTCATTATATATTGTGTAAATATATTTTTGAGTTTTTTTGCTAATATCAAAATTATTATTATGAATAAATTGTTCTATTTAACTTTCTATTATGCTCAAATATTTTATTATTCTAACATTATATATGCTTAAATACTATTTTAATTTAATTTATAAGCAAGATTTATTTATTCTAAGGTAAGTCTGTAATATAAATTAAAAAGAGAAAAAATTATTATGTTAAAAAGCTAAAAAAAAAAAAAAGGAAGATAAAAGTTGATAATTTAGAGGGTAAAATAGGTATTTGGCGATCAAAATTTTGAGAAATCTAATTGAGTGACCTTTTGAGTGCAATTGGTATAGTTAAGTGACTTTGTTGTTACAAACAAAAAAAAGATGACTTTGGTAGATAATTTCTGACAGCTGAGTAACCATCTGAATAATGGACTCTCGGACTATGATATAATTGGTTAAATTACAGCAATTGTATAAAAGATATTTACAGTGCCAATCCTTATAAATTAAATTCTATGTACGTATATTTATTTTTTAATTGCCGCCAAAATCGGGAACTGAAAAAAATTAAGCAGCTCCATCCAAATTGGTAGAGACATCAGACAAATCCTTAGCAGTAATGAACCACGGAAAAAAAAAAATAGTGGATGCACAAGGCATACCCGCATTCATACATAATCCGAAGAAGGATCGAATCCTAAGATATCTGATGTAAATAGTCTACCTTAATGCAAACACTAGCTACTGTTTTCACGACCTACCCTAACTAACCATGGAGTCAATTAAAAAGAACCTTGAAGCAAAAAAAAAAAAAAAAAAACATACTGGAAAATTAAAAAAAAATTAAAAAAAAAAATAAGCCCGTTGGTAAAATTGATCTTAGAAGCATCAAGGTTCAAAAATATTCTTCAACGGTCCATCCAATTAGGATATCTCACTAATCTAGAGATCTTATTGTCAGTTCTCCTTTTAGATTGAATCCATAAAATAAAGTTTAAGTTCCTTCATTGTTAGTCGATCATATGAGAATATCTTGAATAGCACTATTATTTTTCATTTCATTCTAAAAGTATAATTGACAGATTTGCTTTTAGGTTTTCCAAAATTTTTTTGCAGTATTTCTGTGAAACTTTTGTTTTAATTAAGCAGCATGGCTGTTAATTTCTTTATAAACTGTTCCACAAAAAATTTGTTGTTGTTTTCTCCCAAGTGATGAGAAATTATCTTTTAATTAAGCAGGAATAACACGGCAAATACCTGCTTAATTAAAAGAGAACAGTTATAAACTTAGCTCAAACTAACAATATAGAACAAGAAAATAGATAAGAATGTAGAGAGAAAGAGAGTAGCGACTTTTATTTTTTCCATGTATTCAAGTATATGGTACATGACCCCTGTTGGCCCAAAACACTGAATGATTTTGAAGATTGACAAAGGAACTCAAAGTTGAACCAGGTCCATCATTGGATACATAAACACATGCAGAGTTAAAGGCATGTGAGGTGCTCATGCAGGAGATAAACGAAATCTGTGAATTAAAGAAATATCTTCTGATTGAAAAGATTTCAAAATGATAAGGAGAAGGACTCCTTATTCAGTAAGAACAGAATCAAGATAAGGAAGGATTTAAGAAGTTGACATTAACTAGAGCTCTTCCACCAAGGAAGAATAGCATCAGAATTCTAGTAAATCTCTTGTTTACTAATCCTATATATTGCTCAGCGTTCTTATTGTACAGGTACGCACAAAAGCAGAAGCTAGACAAGAATTGAGAGCAAAATTAGCAAGGCAATTTTGCAAGAAGATTTGTGTGAGAATTAAGTGTACGACTCTGAAGCTACTTGAACCAGCTATAAGAACCAGTTCCAACTGTTGTCTTTTAGTCTAGTTTATTTGTGGTAGGTGATTTCAACTTGTACCTTTTCAGCTTTATCTAGAAGCATTTGTAATAGGTATTGTGTGTTCAAGTTATAGCTAACTTGGAGTTTGTTGCAAATAGCTAGAGGCTAGGTTGTCCCAAATGGATTAGAGGTAATCCTTAGGGTTACAAAGAGTTTTTAAATGATGTTTGGCTCACTGATTTAGTAAAGAGTTTTGGGAAAATCCTACTGGGAAGTAGGTCACGGTTTTTTTTCACCTTTTGGGCTTTAATTTCTGTATTTCCGCAAACTGTAGGAGTTGGATCACATAGAAGAACCCGGTCCTTCTATAACTAGTGCACGCGAAAATCAGACACCACATAAATCACCCCTCCCTCTCCCCTCTTGTGTGGTATTGACGTATAGAACATCAATTGAAATCAGAGCAGGTTATCCTTGAAGAGGCTAATACCTTAGGAAAAGATCAAGATGAGTGCACTACCTGGGAACTGGGAAGGACAATCAACTGCTAGGCCACCACTCTTCAATGGCCAATACTACTCCTGGTGGAAGAACGAGATGAAGGATCACTTAATTGGTGAAAACTATTAACTATGGGACATAGTTACTAATGGTCCTTTGGCCACCATGAAGAATACTTCTGAAGGAGTAGATATTCCAAAGACAAGAGTTGATTGCACTGTTGAGGACTTAAGAAAATGGGAGAAGAATGATAAGGCCAACAAGTGGCTTGTGTGTGGACTTGGTCCAGATGAGTACAGCAGAGTTGTACTACTGCCAAGGAAATTTGGGACACTTTTCAAGTGGCTCATGAAGGAACTACTCAAGTGAAAAGATCCAGAGGTACTCTACTATATGCTCAATATGAGAATTTGTATATGAAGGAAGGAGAGACCATCCAAGATATGTACACTAGGTTCACTACTCTGAAAATGAACTAAAATCTCTTGGAAGGACTCTTCTTGAAGAAGACAAGGTTGAGAAGATTTTGACAAGGGTTCTGCCAATCTCTTGGGAGAGTAAGATCACTGCAATTCAGGAATCCAAGAACATTACAACTCTCGAACCGGATGAGTTAATTGGCAATCTCACTGCCTATGAAATTAGAAGGCAGACAATGAAGATGGATTCTCCCCAGAAGGAAATAAGTCTGGAACTAAGAATCACTAAGGGAGAAGAACTGGAGGAAGATGAAATGGCTATGATCAACAAGGACTTCAAAAATATCTTATGAGAAGAAAAGGAACCTCAAGAGGTAGAGATTACAACAAGGCAAGGGCACCAAATAATCCACTAATGGGGGTTGCTACAAATGTGGGAAAACTGATCATCACATCAAGAACTGCCCGAAGTTGAATGGAAAAGGGAAAGGTATGAACAAAGGAACCGGAAGAAGGAACATGTTCATCCCAAGAAGAACAAAATATCAACAAAGGCTATGGTTGCTTCTTGGGGAGAAATTCAGATGAAGAATCAGATGATGAAGATGGAGATGGACAAGCACTTATGGCTATTGGTGAATCAGATGAGGAATCTGAGGTAAGTATATTCCATCTCAAAGACAAGATTAAGTTCCTATCCAAAGAGAAACTCTTTAAATTATTGCTTGACTTTATTGATGATTCTGAAGTAATTAATAAAGAAAAGGAAATGTTGTCTAAGGAGTGTGTAATGTTAAAAGCAAAGTGTAAAAACCTGGAACTCAGAGTAAGTGAGTCTGTGAGTGAAAATACTACTCTGAAGAACCAGGTTCATCCACTTGAAACAAATGTCCTAGAGTTAAAATCTGAAAAACTAAAACTGAAACTAGGAACCAGTAAGAAGACAGCTGACAACTCTCAACTCACCTTAGAAGAAAATGTAGGCAAATATAAAGATGAGTTGTATAAGAAAGATGAACATATAAGAATGTTGAAAGAGGAAATTGGTAAGGTTAAGGATGAACTAGACAAAACTTGTAAATGGAACAAATCCTCTGATGCTTTGACATGGCTACAAGAACATCATAGTAGCAATAAGAGAGGACTTGGCTTTGGGAGTCAGCTTCCCAAATGGGATCCTAAAAGCAAGTACCTCATACTTCCTGAGAATAAAATTTCTACCCATTGTGGTAAGACTGGTCATTACAAAAGTGGATGTAATGCAAAAGAGCAGGCCAGTCTGAAGAACAAAAGTTTTGTTCGAAGGAAAAATTGGTTACCTAACTGGGCCAGAAAGAATTTAATTCATCATTTTGCCTATAGAAAGGGACCCAAACTAGTTTTGGTTCCTAAGACTAACCCTTGACTTTCTTTTGTAGGTTCAAGTGAAAGGAAGTAGCCAAATATGGTACATGGATAGTGGTTGTTCAAAATACATGACTGGCAACAAGGACCAGTTCCTTTCACTTGAGAACCTCAAATGAGGAAATGTCTCCTTTGGAAATGGAAAGAAAGGTGAAATCATTAGGGTCGGTAAGGTAGGTAAGGATGACACACGTTCCATTAAGAACGTTTACTTGATAGATGGCTTGAAATATAGTATGATCAGTATGTCATAACTGTGTGACAGAGGTAACCTGGCAGCATTCACTTTAACAAAATGCTTTGTAATAAATCTTATCACCGACAAGATTGTTTTGCAGGGAAAAAGAGTGAACAATATTTATATCATAGATCTGTCCACACTGTCAGAAAATGAATTAACATGCTTGAGTGTGCTGGACAGTGATCCCCTCCTTAGGCACAAAAGACTTGGACATGCTAGTCTAAGTCAACTCAACAAATTAGCCTCCAAGGACTTAGTGATAGGTCTACCTAACATTAAGTTCAAGGAGGACAAAGTTTGTGAGGCTTGTGCAACGGGGAAGCAGGTAAGATCATCTTTTAAAAGCAAGAAAATGGTAAGTACCATCAGAACGATGGAACTGGTCCGTATTGATCTATGTGGTCCTATGAGAACATTAAGCAGAGGTGGTAAGAGATATGTGATGGTGCTTGTTGATGATTATTCTAAATTTACCTGGACATTGTTTCTAACATCTAAAGATGAAGCATTTGACATGTTTACTTCTTTTGTTAGAAAAAATCAGAAACAATTAGGAAATCAACTTGCATCAATTAGGTCTGATCATGACACTGAATTTGAAAATGCTAAATTGCTGAATTTTGTGATGAGCTTGGCATAGATCATAACTTTTCTGCCCCTAGATCTCCGCAACAAAATGGAGTGGTTGAAAGAAAGAAATACTCGAAGATATAGCTAGGACTATGCTTCTTTCTAGTAAACTACCTCATTGCTTCTGGGCAGAAGCTATAAATATTGCATGCTATATCATAAATAGGTGCATGACTAGACCACTTGTATAGAAGACTCCCTATGAGTTACTTAAAGGGAGAAAGACCAACATGTCCCACCTTAGGGCTTTTGGTTGCAAGTGCTTTGTGAATAATAATGGCAATGACTCCCTAGGTAAGTTTGATCCCAGAAGTGATGAGGGAGTATTCTTGGGATATTCCTCACATAGTAAGGCCTATAAAGTTTATAACAAAAGAACTATGGGTGTTGAAGAAAGTTTGCATGTAATTTTTGATGAAACTAACATTCTTTCTGAGAGACAGGAACAAGAGGATAAAGAAATTGGGCTGGTCAGAAACTCAGTCCAAACTGGAGCAACACTAGAGGAAGGAACAGGTGATGGAACAGGTTCATCCATCCCGGGCAACATGACAGGGGGAACTAAACAACAAGCTAATTCCCAAACCTCATTAGAACATATCCCTGATCCTGTTCCACAACAACAAGGCACTGTATGACCTTCAAGTAATAACCAATTGGTTGTAAAACCACATAGATATCAAAGTTCTCACCCCATTGAGAACATTATCACTGATCCAGCCTCTGGAATTAAAACCAGATATTCTCTTAAGAATCTTTGTGCTTTTGATGCTTTCCTATCTGTTATTGAACCTAAAAATGTTGTTGAGGCTTTATCGGATGCAGACTGGGTAAATGCAATGCAGGAAGAACTCAACCAATTTGAAAGGAGTCAAGTTTGTCATCTGGTACCAAGCCCCTTGGATAGATCAGTAATTGGCACAAAGTGGGTCTTCAGAAAACACTTGATGAAGATGGAACAGTTACAAGAAACAAGACAAGATTGGTCGTTCAAGGATATAGTCAGGAGGAAGGCATAGACTATGATGAAAGTTTTTCTCCGGTGGCAAGGTTGGAAGAAATAAGGCTCCTCATAGCCTTTGCTGCTTACATGGAATTCACCCTTCACCAGATGGACGTAAAGAGTGCTTTCCTGAATGTATATCTAAAGGAAGAAGTGTTTGTCAAGAAACCTTATGGGTTTGAGAACAAGGAGAATCCTGATCATGTGTACAAACTTGACAAAGCACTGTATGGACTCAAGCAAGCACCTAGAGCATGGTATGAAAGATTATCAAAATTCTTGCTTGAGCATGACTACAAGAGAGGTAAAATTGATAGTACTTTATTCTTGAAGGAAAAAGGTAAAGATCTCTTGGTAGTTGAGATATATGTAGATGACATAATCTTTGGAGAAACTACTGAAAATCTAAGTAAAGAATTTGTTAAACTGATGGGGAGTGAATTTGAAATGAGCATGATGAGTTAGATTAATTTCTTTTTAGGCTTACAAATTAAACAAAATGCAAATGAAACTATGATCCATCAGCAAAAGTATGTGAAAGAGTTGCTTAAAAGATTTAAAATGAAATACTCCAAAGAATTTGACACTCCTATTGCAACAGCCACAAAACTAGATGTAGATGAACCTGGTTCATCTGCTGATCAAAAGTTGTCTAGGGAAACGATTGGTTCATTGTTGTATCTCACTGCTAGCAGACCTAACATTGTTTTTAGTGTATGAATTTGTGCAAGGTTTCAGGCCAATCCAAAAGAATCTCACTTAACTGCAGTAAAGAGAATCCTAAGATACCTAAAAGGCACCATTGATCTGTGTCTTTGGTATCCTAAAGGTAGCAAGTTTGATCTTGTGGGATATGCTGATGCTGACTATGCAGGTTTTCTAGTAGATAGAAAGAGCACCTCAGGTATGGAACATTTTTTTGGGCTCATGTCTCGTTTCTTGGGTCACTAAAAAGCAGAATTTTGTAGCTCTATCTACTGCTGAGGCTGAGTATGTGGCTGCAGCCTCATGTTGTGCTCAGTTATTATGGATTAAACAACAACTGATGGATTTTGGAATAGAGATTGGATGTATCCCTATCTTTTTTGATAACACTAGTGCTATCAGTATGACAAATAACCCCGTTCATCATAAAAGAACAAAGCACATAGATGTTAGACACCATTTTTTAAGAGACAACTATGAGAAGGGATTAATCTCTATTGAATTTTGTGCTACTGATAAACAGATTGCTGACATCTTTATAAAGCACTAAGTAGGGAGCATTTTGAAAGGAACAGGTTAGAGTTAGGGATGATTAAGATCACCTAACTGAACCAGTTCACAATGTACATGGGAAAAAAATTAAAAAGGGAAAAATGAAAAAACAAAATTGGCTAGAAATTCTGAAATTTGTGTAAATAATCAGATTAATCGCTGCTCAGTCTCATGCTGTAAATAGCATACTCTCTTGCTATGTTTTGATATGACTCATTGGTTACTAATTATGTTTTTCCTATTGTTGAAATTTGAGGCTTGATCAAGAGGTTTCTTACATGATGAACCTGGTTCATCAGTGCTAGTTCATCTGAAAGGCGAGGTATATGTTCTCCACCATACACATTTTGAAGTATTAATAGTTAATCATGAGCAGAACTCTACCTAAAACAAGATCTTTTCAAAATCTAGTCTTTATCCTAATTTTGAACCAGTTTCGTCACCTCTTAGAATCACATCAAATTAAAAGCCTAGAAAATAGGGTAGCCGTAACCGTCATCTCTAACTGACATTTACAGAAGTAATTAGACTTCTTTTTTACCTAATTACTCCAGTTACATATTAATTACACATCCCATTTAGAACCCCATCATCATCACTTCTCTAAGTCATCATTCACTTTTCTTCTCTAAGCCACAACCGTCGAAACCCTTTCATCTCTAACTGCTACAAAGCCGTGATCCTAATTCTCTTTTCTTCTTCAACTCAAAATCAAAATGGCTTATACTCCACCACCCGCTACACCATATCGACCTCTTCCTCCACACCTCAATACAGTACCACGCCCTCACAATCCAGCTCCACTCCATCTCAATCCCATCCCACCACCCCTCAACAAAATCACATTCCGTCTCAACCAAGAACCACCGTTCCTCAACCCAACCCTAATCCAGAACCCACGAGAAAGAGGGTAAAAATGCTTGCCAGGAAAACAGTTGCTACTGGGTCTCTCGCTAAAAAGTTGAATGCTAAACTTCAAGCCAGTCAGGCTCAAGAATAAAAAAACTCCAGTGACTCTTTCAAGTCAGCAACTGAGGGGGAAACAACTGGTTCATCTTATTCTGACCATGTATCATCTATTCCAAAAACTAGGTTTGGGGCTGGGCTTGAAATTTCTAAGAATAGGTTTGTCTTGATTGGGTCTGTGGTGGATGTGAAGGTACCAAATAGATGAAGACGAGGTGGTAAAAATAAAATTGAGAAATAAAAGGAGAGAGAGGGAGACAGGAGTAATGTGAGGGGAACAGAGGAGAAAGCTACTCCGTTGGCTATCTGTGGCTCTGAACCAGTGGTAATAGGAGAAGGAGTTAGGGGGAAGTGACTCAGGCAAGGTTGCTGAGGGGTTAGCAAATCTTGGAAAATCTACAGATGAAACTGGTTCATCTATTGAGGAGACCTTAGCAGATCTTATGAAGAAGTTAGAGAGAGTTATAAACCAAAGAAGAAAAGGACTCCAAAGACTAAGAAGTCTGAAACTGCATGAGCAAGTAAGAAGAGAAAAGTCACTCCATCTACTGGTTCTGAAATTCCTCTTCCAAGAGGAAGAACTACAAGAAGTGCACTTAGGCAGAGTGAGGAGAAGTTACAAAAACCTTTGAAGGAAAGTAAGAGAAAGAGAGCTGAGAAAGGAAAGGAGAAAATTGTTGAGTCTGTAAAGGCTGTTGAGATTGAGGAGATGGACGTGGTCCATCAATATCAACAAAGGGTAAAAGTTTAGGTTCAGACCCTCAAACCAAAGAAAGCCAAGACTTCTTCAAAGAAGTCTGCATTTGTGTCTGTTGCACCCTCAACTGTAGCCAAGAGAACCAGGTCTACAATAAAATCAAAGAAAGTTCAAATTGATGAAGAGGAGGATTGGAATACTGAAGAAAGAGATGAGTATGCTGGAGAGCAGGACAATTGGAATAAGTTTGGGAAGCGCACCATTCTGAAGGGGAGATTGCTGAAAGATTTGGAGGAATCTGGCATGGTCTATCTAATGGATAAGCTGAAGGTGCAGGGTTGGAAGGACATGGTCCTTCAGTTGGATGGGAGGCTGGACAGAAGTGAGATAGTCGAGTTCATGGCCAATGCTGTAATCAAGGACGGAAGAGTCTCTAGCCAAGTAAAGAGGATCAAAATTTCTTTTGATGCCATAGAATTGAGAGAAGTGATTGGGCTTCCGTCTGAAGGCTATGATGATTACACCAGGCAGAAATGGACCAGCTTAGATGCTCTTCCCACTGCTCTGTAAATCACCTGAAGGTTCTGTGAAAATGATGAAGTGGTTGAACCAAGGGTTGTCTACAAGAGTGAGATGAAGCCCCCTTCACAAGGTGGTATTTGAGTTCATTAACAAGTGTGTATTGCCAAGGCAGGAGCGAAGGCACATAGCCAACTACATGGACTTAGTTCTCATGGAGTTCCTGGATAGTGGAAAGCAGATCAACTGGCCTTACTTCATCATTCAGCCGCTGAACAGGGTGGTAAACGGTTCCAAGGCTCATGTCATTCCTTATGGCTTCATCCTCACAACTGTACTTGCTCAATACAAGGTACCTCTAAAGAAGGCAGAAATGGCCACAGTCAAGGATCACTTTGGCAAAAATACTCTTCTGTCCTGTGACTATGTTATCAATGTTCCTTACAATGAACCTGGTTCATCCAGGAAGACACCTGTGAACAACAAAGTCAGAGTACTTGTGCAGGAGGGTGGGGCTATGGATGCAAAAATACTTAGGCTGAAGAACCACCTGGCAGAGGTTGAATTTGAGAGGGATGCTCTCAGAACTGAGCTTGCCAAAGAAAAGGAGAAGAATAAGGGATTCTTAAGGATATGTTATCTCTTCTCCAAGCCAAAAACCCATCCTCCACTCCTTCCCAGCCTTAGTAGTCTAGCCTGTCTTCGACCTTCAGTGACCAGATTAGGGATTTTTCTTGGTTTTTTTGCTCATGGTGTTAACTGTTCTTATTTCTTCTTGTGGGTTGTGGTTGAACAATGCTTCAATCAATGAATTTTTATGTTTTTGCTCTTAATCTTGTTTCATTTTCTTTGATATTTTGCATTCTTGGTTTCCTATTGAAAATTAATCCATGATTGCACTTGCAGTTGCCTCAATGGCCATGAGTAATTCCTATATATCTGGGATTTCTAACATTTTGCAACTTTTCGATGATGCCAAAAAGGGGAAGATGTCACGACCCAAATTCTCAACCTTAAGGATCGTTATGAAGCCTAACACCACACTTGCTAGACAAGCCAATGTTAGAATTCGATTAACTACTTCCCATTATTTATCCATTTAGACATAATAAAATAATCTACAGTAAACTGAGTCCTTTGGATTTTAATGAATGATTACCAATATAATAAGGAGAAATAAATAATTAATTAATTAAACCGAGCCACGAAACTAATCATATAAATGAATCTATAAATACCCTAGAGCCTGGTGTCACAATTCACGAACTACTAAAGAATACTACAAATAATGGCTGAAAGAAATAGTATAGATGTTCCGAATGATATAAAACAGTGTATGTAAAAATAGGAGAAGACTCTTGGAATCTGCGAACGCCACCAGATGTACCTCGTGTCTCCAAATGGATCGGGTGGTCATCCTGAAATCCTCTACTGCTGACTAGCACCTGGATCTGTACAAAAGAGCACAGAGTGTAGTATCAGTACAACCGACCCCGTGTACTGAGTAAGCGCCGAGCCTAACCTCGGCAAAGTAGTGACGAGGATAAGTCGGGCTTCAACAATATAATCGATAACAGCAATAAATAATAAAGCCAGCAGGAAGTCTAAACAAATAAATAAATAAGTGCTGCAACAAAATAAATCAACTCAGCTATAACCAATTCTCAAATAAAAATCTTCAAAATTCCAAACTTTAAATTTGAATAAAAGTAGTGCCAAAATATGAATATAAAATAGAAAGTTTCAAATCTTTGTTTTTCAAAAAACACAAAACAGTAAAAATAAACATTTAGCTTTTTAAATCTTTATTTCCTTTGAAAATCAGTAAAAAAAAATATAAATGTCCTCCCTTATCGCTCCTTGTTGCGGCATGCAACCCGCTTCCACATGTCCTCCCTTATTGCTCCTCCCTAAAATATCACCCTTATTACTCCTTTTGTGGCGTGCAACCCGATCCCACCTGTCCACCCTTATCACTCCTTGTTGCGGCGTGCAACCCGCTCCCACCAGACATATCATATCAATTTATTTAAGATTTCACAAATTCAGGCCAAGCCTTTCACAATACTTTTGTCTGAACAATTATAAATAATAAACTGCATTATTCTCATAACTTCATCAATAACCTCTCAATCATGAAACCAACTGGAATATCAAATATAAATACCTTAAATTCAAACAAACAATACCAAACCTCTCAACCATGTTTATATCACCAGGAAACCAACTCAAACAACCAATATTCTTTCCAAATATTCACAACAATAATTAACAACAATTCAACCAGGCGAAATAATCATAGAAACAATAATGCACATGTAACAGTTAAGACAATGATCAAATAAGTGGGGAACGGGAAAGGATCATGTTTAACAGACAATTTGGGTGGTGTATAGATACTCGTCACCACACCTTTACACCACGCCCATGCATTTCACATAGCAAACAAGTGGGGAGTCCTATTCCCTCAAGCCAAAGTTAGACCAAACACTTACCTTAATTCCGCAGGCCACTCACTGCTCAATTATTTGTTTTCCTTTTGAATTCACCTCTAAATTGCTCGAATATAATCAAAATTAACTTAATATCATTAACTAATTCTAAAGGAACTAACTTTATTAAAACATATACTTTTTCCAAAGTTTTCTCAAAAAAGCCAAAACCCGACCCCGAGCCCGCTTGGTCTAAACTCGGGGTTCTGACCAAATTACGTTCACTCATTCACCCACGAACCCAAATATGCTATTAGTTTTGAAATCCGACCTTAATTTGATATAAAGATTTGATTTTTACAAAACTCCCTAATTCTACCCAAAACCTAGAGTTTTGCCATGAAAATCCTTTATTTTTGCTTTAAAAGTGATACAAAATAGTAAGGAATTGAAAGAACAAGGTTTGAAATTAATTACCTATGAATTGGGGATGAAGATTGCTGAAGGAAAATCGTTTTTAGAGCTGGAACTTCGAAAATTTGGGGAAGAAAGTATTTTGCCTGTTCTTTAACATGTATTTATATTAGCTGGGCTGGACAACTGTGCGATCGCGGATAAAGAGGTACGATCGCACATGGTAAGGGAGGCTTGAGCACTGCGTTCGCATGGGGAGGGGTGCGATCGCACAGGGTATTGACCTCCCCTCTCCCAAGCCTGAGTTAAAGCTATGTGATAGCGGGGTTTACTGTGCAATCGCATAACACAGTTCAGGTGGTGCAGTGCGATTGCACACCTGCTCATGCGGTCGCACATAGCATGTTTTTGGGCTCCTGAAGACTACACTATGTGATCGCGGTTGTATTTATGCGATCGTATAGTACAAAAACCTGGACACCGGATATTGAAAAACCAGCAGTTATTTAAGTGCAAAAATCATCTCGTGGCCTACTCGAAACTCACCGGAGCCCTCGGGGCTCTAAATAAATGATGCATGCAAGTCTAAAATCATCATACGGACTTGCTCGTGCGATAAAATCATGAAAATAACATGTAAATCTATGAATTAAACCTCAAAACTCATCAGTTTCATCAAAAACTCTTAAAGTTCATAACTTATGAACCGGATGTCCGAGTCACGTCAAACGAACTCCGTTTTTAACCAAATTTCACAGTTAACCTCTAGCTATCATAATAAAGTTGTACCAGGCTCCGGAACCAAAATACGGACCCGATATCAATGATTTTAACATTATTTCTTTTCTTTAATTCATGAGCATTTCAGCAAAACAATTTCTTTCAAAAATTGATTTCTAAGGCTTGGGACCTCGGAATTCATTTTCGGGCATACGCCCGAGTTCCATATTTTACTGCAGACCTTCCGGGATCATTGGTACACGGATCCGAATCTGTTTACTCAAAATGTTGACCAAAGTTAACTTTTATCAAATTTAAATTCTAAGAATCACTATTTCTCATATTTCCACATAAAAGCTTTCCTGTTTCACACCCGGACTGTGCACGCAAATCGAGGTACCTAATTTTAGTCTTTTTATGGCTATTTAGCATGGAACATAGTCTAATTTTATAAAATGACCCCTTGGGTGATCACAATCTCCACCTCTAAAACACATGTTCGTCCTCGAACGGATATAGAAAATTCCCTGAAGTGGCGAACAAGTGTGGGTATTTACTCTGCATATCTGACTCAGACTCCCAAGTAGTTGCCTCAACGGGATGGCCTCTCCACTGCACTCAAACTAAAGGAAAACCCTTAGATCTCAATTGGCGAACTTGTCGGCCTAAAATAGCTACCGGCTCCTCTTCATAAGTCAAGTCTTTGTCCAACCGGACAGAGCTGAAATCTAACACGTGGGACGGGTCACCATGATATTTCCGGAGCATAGACACATGGAATACCGGATGAACTGAGGATAACCCTGGAGGCAATGCAAGTCTATAAGCTACCTCCCCCACTCTATCAAGAATCTCAAACGGCTCGATATACCTAGGGCTCAACTTACCCTTCTTCCAAAATCTCATAACACCCTTCATGGGCGACACATGAAGCAAGACTATCTCTCCAACCATGAATGCTACATCACGAACCTTATGATCGGCATAACTCTTTTGCCTAGACTAAGCTGCACGGAGTCTTTCCTGAATAATCTTGACCTTATCCAAGGCCTCCTGAACTAAGTCTGTTTCCAACAACCGAGCCTCTCCCGGCTCAAACCATCCAACTGACGATCTGCACCGTCTACCATATAACGCCTCATAAGGAGCCATCTGAATGCTCGACTGATAACTATTTTTATAAGAAAACTCCGCTAATGGCAAGAACTGATCCCATGAATCTCCAAAATCAATAACACAAGCGCGGAGCATGTCCTCCAATATCTGAATGGTACGCTCGGACTATCCGTCAGTCTGAGGGTGAAATGTTGTACTCAACTCTACTCGAGCACCCAACTCACACTGAACTACCCTCCAAAAGTGCGAAGTAAACTGTGTACCCTGATCAGAAATGATAGACACAAGCACCCCATGAAGGCGAACAATCTCCTGAATATACAACTCAGCCAACCGCTCTGAAGTATAAGTACTGGCCACAGAATGAAGCGTGCTGACTTAGTCAGCCTGTCCACAATAACCCAAACCGCATCGAATTTCCTCTGAGTCCATGGAAGCCCAAGAACGAAGTCCATAGTGATACGCTCCCACTTCCACTCAGGAATTTCTATCTGCTGAAGCAAACCACGAAGTCTCTGGATGCTCATACTTTACCTGCTGACAATTTAAGCAACGAGCCACATAAGCCACAATGTCCTTTTTCATCCTTCTCCACCAATAATGTTGTTTCAAATCTTAGTACATTTTTGTTGCACCTGGGTGAATAGAATACTTGGAGTTGTGAGCCTCCTCAAGGATCAACTCACGGAGGCCATCAACATTAGGCACACACAATCTACCATGCATCCTCAAAACGCCATCATCTCCAACTGTAACCTGCTTGGCATCCCCGTGCCGAACCGTGCCCCTAAGGACTGCCAAATGTGGGTCATCATCCTGCCGCTCTCGGATACGATCAATTAGATAAAACCGAGCAACTGTACAAGCTAGAACACTACCGGGTAAAATATCCAACATCACGAATTGATTAGCGAAAGTCTGAATATCTGAAGCCAACGGTATCTCACCAACTAGAATATACATAAGGATGCCCATACTCACCGCCTTTTTACTCAATGCATCAGCCACCACATTGTTCTTCCCTAGGTGATACAATATAGTGACATCATAATCTTTTAGCAACTCTAACCACCTCCGCTGCCTCAAATTTAGATCTTTCTGCTTGAATAAGTACTGGAGGTTGCAATGCTCAGTAAAAATCTCACACGGCACGCCGTAAAGATAATGCCTCCAATTTTCAAAGCATGAACAATAGCCGGCAACTATAAGTCATGAACAGGGTAATTCTTCTCATGGACTTTCAACTGACGAGACGCATATGCAATCACCCTGTCGTCCTGCATCAACACTGCTCCAAGGCCAACTCTAGAAGCATCACAATACCCCGTGAAAGAACCCGAATCTGATGGTAACATCAACCCCGGTGCTGAAGTCAAGGTTGTCTTGAGCTTATGAAAGCTCGCCTCACACACATCTGACCATTTAGATGGGGCACCTTTCTGAGTCAATCTAGTCATTGGGGATGCTATGGATGAAAACCCCTCCACAAAACGATGGTAGTAACCGGCCAAACCCAAGAAACTCTTAATCTCTGTGGCTGTGGTGGGTCTAGGCCAGTTCTTGATTGCCTCTATCTTCTTAGGATCAACCTGAATACCCTCAGTTGATACGATATGACCCAAAAAGGCCACTGAACCTAACCAGAACTCACATTTAGAAAACTTGGCATACAACTGATTATCTCTCAAAGTCTGGAGTGCTATACGGAGATGCTGCTCATGCTCTTCCCGGCTGCGGGAGTATATAAGAATGTCATCAATGAAAACGATCACAAAAGAGTCCAGATGTGGCTTGAAAACCCGATTCATTAAGTCCATAAAGGCCGCTGGAGCATTAGTCAGCCCAAAAGACATAACCAGAAATTCATAGTACCCATACCTCGTATGAAAGGCTGTCTTAGGAATATCGGAAGTCCT
This sequence comes from Nicotiana paniculata, assembly GCA_005239505.1. Taxonomy (NCBI): domain Eukaryota; kingdom Viridiplantae; phylum Streptophyta; class Magnoliopsida; order Solanales; family Solanaceae; genus Nicotiana; species Nicotiana paniculata. Next base: position 17,676 of record ML301996.1, on the reverse strand, counting down.
AATCTTCAGCTGATGGTAGCCTGACCTCAAATAAATTTTCAAAAACACTCTATCACCCTAAAGCTGATCAAATAGGTGATCTATTCTCGGCAAAGGATATTTATTCTTGATAGTAGCTTTATTCAACTGCATGTCGTCTATGCACATTCTCATTGACCCATCTTTTTTCATTACAAACAAATCTGGTGCACCCTAAGGCGAGACACTGGGTCTTATGAAACCCTTATCTAGCAAGTCTTGCAACTGTTCTTTTATTTCTTTCAATTCTGGTGGGGCCATCCGATATGGAGGAATGAAAATGGGCTGAGTGCCCGGAGCCATATCAATATAGAAATCAATATCCCTATCGGGTGGCATACCCGACAGGTCTGCAGGGAACACCTCAGGAAACTCACGCACAATTGTAACTGACTCTATAGAAGAAACCTCGGCATCGGAATCACGAATATAGGCCAAATAAGCCAAACACCCTTTCTCCACCATGCGCCGAGCCTTGGCATATGAAATTACTCAGCTGGGAGAATGACCAGGGGTCCCTTTCCATTCTAATCGAGGCAACCCCGGCAATTCTAAGGTAATTGTCTTAGCGTGACAGTCTAAGATGGCATAATAGGGTGACAACCAATCCATGCCAAATATAACGTCAAAATCAACCATGTCTAGAAGTAAAAGATCCACACTAGTTTCAAGACTTTCTATGAGTACCGCGCACGAACGGTATACTCGATCTACCACGATAGCATCCCCCACCAGTGTAGACACAGAAATAGGAACACTCAAGGAATTACGGGGCACATTCAAATACGAGGCAAAATAGGATGAAACATACAAGTAAGTAGACCCCGGATCAAACAAAACTGAAGCAGCTCTATAACAAACTGAGATAATACCTGTAATAACAACATCGGAGTACTCCGCCGCAAGCCTGGCTGGAAATGCATATAGTCAGGGCTGGGCCCCACCACCCTGAACTACGTCACCAGGAGGACCCCTGACATTTGGTCCTCCACATCTAACGGGCTGGCCACCACCTCTAGCGGGCTGGCCTCCGCCTCTAGCATGCTGACCTCCACCTCTAACATTCTGACCTCTACCTCTGACTACCTGACCCCTACCCCTGGCTGGCTGGGCAGGTGGTGCTGTAGCTGGTGCCGGAAATATGACACGAGAATTCTGATACTGAGGCTGATTATCCAAGAATTTCGGACAAGATCTCTGAATGTGTCCATACTAACCACACTCGTAGCAACCATCCTGATACTGAGGTTGACCCTAACGAACCGGCTGACCACGATAATAAATCTGGAGAGGAGGTGCTCTGATCGGGGCTAACTGATCAGGATAAGGAAAGTAAGAGCAACGGCCTCCTGAAGCACCATGGGACATATGAAGTGCTGAATTAAATGGCATGAAAGATTGGCCTCTACCCCGAGTATCTCCGCCCCCAGACGAGGCACCGCTGAATCTACCGGAATGGCGAGGTCTTTTGTCTGACCCCTGACCTCCCATCCCAAGAACTGACTCAACACTCCTAGCTATGCATCCTGAAGAGAAATCTCAAACCCTGTTTCCTTGGTCATCTACAACCTAATGGGCTGAGTAAGGCCATCAATAAAATGTCTGACCCTCTCCCTCTCTATGGGAAATATAAGAGTAGCATGTCTAGCCAGATCCACAAAACGAGTCTCATACTGAGTCACAGTCATGTTACCCTGCTGGAGTCACTCAAACTAACGACGCTTATCCTCTCGAGTAGTGACATGTAAGAACTTATTCAAAAAGAGATGAGAGAACTGATCCCAAGTCAACACCGTTGATCCATCTGGCTTAGTCAACAAATAGTCCCTCCACCATTGCTTGGCAGAACCAGTCATCTGAAAAGTCAAAAAATCGACCCTATTGGTCTCCAGAATACCCATATTACGCAAAACCTCATGACACCTGTCCAGATATTCCTGAGGGTCCTCTGAAGTAGCACCACTGAAATGGACAGGAAATAACTTAATGAACTTGTCGAGTCTCCACAAAGCATCTGATGACATGGCTGCCTCATTAGCAGGCGGCACTGCTGCAACTGGCTGAATTACCCTAACGGGATTGGCCACTGGAGTTTGAGCCTGAGGAGTGGTCTGAACTGGAGTGTGGGTGGCAAGAGTCTGGATCCCGCCTCTAGCCTGAGATACGGCTGCTGCAACAGGGAATGTGCCCGTCTGGGCCACACTCTCCATCAAGCCCACTAAACGAACCAAAGCATCCTGAAGGACCAGGGTGGCAATAAACCCATCAGGAACCTGAGATGGCCCAGCTGGAACAATCTGAGCCAGAACCCCCTCATCAATCTCAATCTGAGTCCTACCCCTGCCTCGGCCTCTGGCGCGACCTCGGCCTCTGCCCCTAGTATGAGTTGCTGCTGCTGGAGGACCGTAATGTTGGTCAGCGGAAGATGAAGCATGTGTTCTCGCCATCTGCGAGAAAATAGAAGAATCTAATCAGTATTTGGGATACAAGAATCGCACAATAGAGTAGAAATAAAAAAAAACTTTTTCCTAACTCAATAGCCTCCGAAAGATAAGTACAGACGTCTTCGTACCGATCCTTCAGACTCTACTAAGCTTGTTCGTGAATTGTGAGACCTAAGCAACCTAGTGCTCTGATACCAACTTGTCACGACCCAAATTCCCAACCTTAAGGATCGTGATGGCGCCTAACACCACACTTGCTAGGCAAGTCAATGTTAGAATTCGATTAACTACTTCCCATTATTTATCCATTTAGACATAATAAAATAATCTACAGTAAACTGAGTCCTTTGGCTTTTAATGAATGATTACCAATATAATAAAGAGAAATAAACAATTAATTAATTAAACCGAGCCACGAAACTAATCATATAAATGAATCTAGAACTACCCCAGAGTCTGGTGTCACAATTCATGAACTACTAAAGAATACTACAAATAATGGTTGAAATAAATAGTATAGTTGTTCCGATTGATATAAAACAGTGTATGTAAAAATAGGAGAAGACTCTTGGAATCTGCGAACGCCGGCAGATGTACCTCGTGTGTCCAAATGGATCGGATGGTCGTCCTGAAATCCTCTACTGCTTACTAGCACCTGGATCTATGCAAAAGAGCATAGAGTGTAGTATCAGTACAACCGACCCCATGTACTGAGTAAGTGTCGAGCCTAACCTCGGCAAAGTAGTGACGAGGCTAAGTCGGGCTTCAACAATATAATCGATAACAACAATAAATAATAAAGCCAGCAGGAAGTCTAAACAAATAAATAAATAAATAAGTGCTGCAACAAAATAAATCAACTCAGCTGTAACCAATTCTCAAATAACTCTTCAAAATTCCAAACTTTAACTTTGAATAAAAGTAGTGCCAAAATATGAAAATGGTAATACAAAATAGAAAGTTTCAAATCTTTTTTTTTTCAAAAAAAAACAAAACAGTAAAAATAAAATTTAGATTTTCAAATCTTTATTTCCTTTGAAAATCAGTAAAAAAATACATATATAAATATCCTCCCTTATCGCTCCTTGTTGCGGCGTGCAACCCGCTCCCACCTGTCCTCCCTTATTGCTCTTCCCTAAAATATCACCCTTATTACTCCTGTTGCGGCGTGCAACCCGCTCCCACCTGTCCTCCCTTATTGCTCTTCCCTAAAATATCACCCTTATTACTCCTGTTGCGGCGTGCAACCCAATCCCACATGTCCACCCTTATCACTCCTTCTTGCAGCGTGCAACCCGCTCCCACCAGACATATCATATCAATTTATTTAAGATTTCATAAATTCAGGCCAAGCCTTTCACAATACTTTTATCTCAATAATTATAAATAATAAACTGCATTATTCTCATAACTTCATCAATAACCTCTCAATCATGAAACCAACTGGAATATCAAATATAAATACCTTTAATTCATACAAACAATACCAAACCTCTCAACCATGTTTATATCACCAGGAAACCAACTCAAACAACCAATACTCTTTCCACATAGTCACAACAATAATTAACAACAATTCAACCAGGCCAAATAGTCAGAGAAACAATAATGAACATATAACAGTTAAGACAATGATTAAATAGGTGGGGAACGGGAAAGGATCATGTTTAACAGACAATTTGGGTGGTGCATAGGTACTCGTCACCACACCTATACACCACACACATGCATTTCACATAGCAAACAAGTGGGAAGTCATATTCCCTCAAGCCAAAGTTAGACCAAACACTTACCTTAATTCCGCAGGCCACTCACTGCTCAATTATTGCTTTTTCTTTTGAATTCACCTCTAAATTGCTCGAATCTAATCAAAATTAACTTAATATCATTAACTAATGCTAAAGGAACTAACTTTATTGAAATATATAACTTTTCCTAAGTTTTCTAAAAAAAAAAGTCAAAACCCGACCCCGGGCCCGCTTGGTCTAAACTCGGGGTTCGGACCAAATTACGTTCACCCATTCACCCACGAACCCAAATATGCTATTAGTTTTGAAATCCGGCCTTAATTTGATATAAAAATTTGATTTTTACAAAACTCCCTAATTCTAACCAAAACTTAGATTTTTACCATGAAAATCCTTTGTTTTTGCTTTAAAAGTGATACAAAATAGTAAGGAATTGAAAGAACAAGGTTTGAAATTGATTACCTATGAATTGGGGATGAAGATTGCTGAAGAAAAATCATTTTTAGGGCTGGAACTTCGAAATTTGGAGAAGAAAGTGTTCTGCCCGTTCTTTAATAGGTATTTATATTAGCTGGGTTGGGCAACTATGCGATCGCGGATAAAGAGGTGCGATCGCACAGGGTAAGGGAAGTTTGAGCACTGCGTTCACATGGGGAGGGGTGCGATTGCATAGGGTATAGACCTGTCCTCCCCCAGGCCTGACTTAAAGCTATGGAATCGTAGGGTTTACTGTGTAATCGCACAACACAGTCCAGGTGGTGCAGTGCGATCGCACACCTGCTCCTGCGGTCACAAAGTGCAAGTTTTTGGGATCTTGAAGACTACACTATGCAATCGTGGTTGTATTTATGCGATCGCATAGTACAAAACCTGGACACCAGATATTGAAAAATCGGCAGTTATTTAAGTGCAAAAATCATCCTGTGGCCTATCCGAAACTCACCCGAGCCCTCGGGGCTCTAAACAAATGATGTGTGCAAGTCTAAAAATATCATACGGACTTGCTCGTGCGATAAAATCATGAAAATAATATGTAAATCTATGAATTAAACCTCAAAACTCATCATTTTCATCAAAAACTCTTAAAGTTCATAACTTATCAACTGGATGTCCGAATCACGTCAAACGAACTCCGTTTTTCACCAAATTTCACAATTAACCTCTAAATATCATAACAAAGCTCCGAGCTCTGGAACCAAAATACGTGCCTGATATTAATGATTTTTAGCATTATTTCTTTTCTTTAATTCATGAGCATTTCAGCAAAACAATTTCTTTCAAAAATTGATTTCTAAGGCTTGGGACCTCGGAATTCATTTCCGGGCATACGCCAGAGTCCCATATTTTACTGCGGACCTCCCGGGATTGTCGGAACACAGATCCGGGTCCATTTACTCAAAATATTAACCAAAGTCAACTTTTATCAAATTGAAATTCTAAAAATCACTATTTCTCATATTTCCACATAAAAGCTTTCCGATTTCACGCCTGGACTGCGCATGCAAATTGAGGTATTTAATTTTAGTCTTTTTATGGTTATTTAGCATGGAACGGAGTGTAATTTTATAAAATAACCCTTTGGGTCATCACAGAAGATGTGTTATACTTTGAACATGTGATATTTATAACCTAATGAACCTGGTTCTTTATGATAAATGTTTAATACTCTAAAAAGTGTCAATGTTTGATTAATATGGTTACAGGCCTAAGCACAGAATTTTTCATCATCAAAAAGAGGGAATTTGTTGGCCCAAGAAACTGAATAGTTTTGAATATTGAGAAAGGAACTCAAAGTTGAACTAGGTCCATCACTGGAGACATAGACACATGCAGAGTTAAAGGCACGTGAGGTGCACATGCAGGAGATAAACAAAATATGTGAATTAAAGAGATATCTCCTGATTGAAAAGATTGCAAAATGATAAGGAGAAAGACTCCTTATTCAGTAAGAATAGAATCAAGATACGGAAGGATTTAAGAAGTTGAGATTAACTAGAACTCTTCCACCAAGGAAGAGTAACATCAGAATTCTAATAAATCTCTTGTTTACTAATCCTATATATTGCTCAGTGTTCTTATTGTACAGGTATGCACAAAAGTAGAAGCTAAATAAGAATTGAGAGCAAAATTAGCAAGTCAATTTTGCAAGCAGATTCGTGTGAGAATTAAGTGTGCGACTCTAAAGCTACTTGAACCATCTTGAAGAACCAGTTCCAACTGTTGTCTTTTAGTCTAGTTTATTTGTAGTAGGTGATTTCAACTTGTACCTTTTCAGCTTTATCTAGAAGCATTTGTAATAGGTAATGTGTCTTCAAGTTATAGCTAACTTGGAGTTTGTCGCAAATAGCTAGAGGCTAGTTTGTCACAAAAGGATTAGAGGTAATCCTTAGGTTTACAAAGAGTTTTGTAAATGTTGTTTGCTCACTGATTTAGTAAAGAGTTTTGGAAAACTCCTATTGGGAAGTAGGTCGTGGTTTTTTTCACCTTTTGAGCCAGGTGTTTTCCACGTAAAAATCTCTGTGTTCTTTAATTTCTGTATTTATTATTTTGCAAACTNCCCCCCCCCCCCCCCCCCGTCTTGTGTGGTATTGACGTATAGAACATCAACCCCAAATACCTCTATTTATAGGGTTACATAAAGGCTTACAATAAGGTTACTTTAAATATGGTATTAAACATTTGAGATCATGGAAGAAGATCATGGGAAGGTTATGGAGGTGTGGGAGTTACAACTATAATGGTGAAAAATAGTGGGGGTTATCTATATGATGAAGAAGAATAGTGGGAGTTATATTTGATTAGTGGACATCTATAAATATTCATAACACTCCCCCTTGGATGTCCACAAATCATGTGTCTCGTTAAAACATTACTAGGAAAAAACCTAGTGGAAAAAAAATCCTAGTGAAGGAAAAAGAGTACACATATCTTGTAATACGCATTACTTGTTGCTCATTAAAACCTTTGCCAGGAAAACCTAGTGGTATAAACCTTAGCCAAGGAAAAAAGAGTACAACGTATATTTGTCTCCTCCTGATGAATACATAACTTTATTTTCCGGAGACGACGAATTTCAAGCTTGTATAACAACTTCACTAATGTTGAGATAGTCAATGCCTTAGTGAATTATTCCGCCAAATTATCACTTTAACAAATTTATTGAACATCTATTTCATCATTATGTTGAAGATTGTGTCTGATAAAGAACTTTGATGAAATATATGATTTATTTTGTCTCTTTCAATATATCCTTCTTTCAATAGAGATAAGCAAACATCAGTGTCTTCACTATTATTGGAATCTTTTCTTCAAAGAAAAGTCACATATCTGTGTTGAGTCACTTGCTTCATCAGTTGCTAGTATATTAACATGACTTGAATAAGTATCAACAATTGACAACGTTGTGAAATGATAATATGGCAATCCCTCACGTACAAATAGATTGTTTGAAGAACGAACTTCATAAAATGCTTGCATTTGCATAACCAACAAAACCTTGACAATATTTGTTAGAATAAATAAATCTATATCAAGGATTCCTTTTGTAATATAGTACTAAAAGTATTCAAATTTCTTCATATAGGAATAAAATTTTATCTCGCTAGGATATTTTTATATTCATGGTTCTAGCAAGATACATAGTGCACCAATTGCAACAGACACAAAATAAATCATGCACGCCGTGCTTGCTCTAAACCACATAAGGATTTATTGAAGCTTTATTTAGTGAATTTCTTGGGAACCTTAATATGCTTCAGAACAGTTTAAATCCTTCAATGGATTTTTATATACGCATATCAAATTTATCAGGTATTGCCAGACTAAAATAGGAAAGAAACTATATAAACCACAAGGGAACATGTTTCCATATAATCAATGCTAGGACATTTACGTAAAATCCTGTGTCACCCTACTGGCTTTATACTTTCAGGTGTTGGGACTATCAGTCCAAAACTTTACATTTTCCAAGTGAAGTCAATCTTGATTGCGTATTTTTCATTGACCAATTGTTTATCTGTCCAAATTCCATGACAAACTTGAGCTCAAGATTCTCGTCAATATTAAAAATATTGAGCGCTACATTATATCAATAAAATCATCGATGATCATTTTACATCGGTTCCATCATCAAACAATAAAGACATAACATATCGAGATCTCATTATTTTCAGGTACTTGATTCTCTTCCATGAGGTCTTATAATGTGTTATGTCATGGTGCTCTTACAGAGCACTTGCCTGCTTAGTTTGACCATCTTTATCCCTTTTCAAGGAGTTTTTATATTCGGAACTTATTTGTCTATTACGCTTCATGCGTTCCATAGACTATGTTGGTCATGGACTTTATTCTATTTGGAGCATTAGCAGCTATAAATATAACATTTATCTTTGGATCAGCAAGTACGACTAGTAACATTTTGCAAATGAACTATTAATTGAACTTCAAGTTTACATTTTTTTGTACGAGGATCGAGATGTATTCATGAAAATTCATTCCACGTATCACTTTTTCAGCTGCCCATTTTCTCCCCCTAATGTTGAGATCACCAACACATTTTCCAACCTTCTTTAGTAACCCATCTTTGTATATTGTGGTGGCATGGTTAAATCATATAACACATCTATATTTCTAGATGGAAATTATTTGGTTCCTGACCATGAACCAATTGTGACTAGGAGAATTTATCATAACTTGTCTAGATTCGTACAAGTGTTGTTGTATATAAAATAATACATCTCATAACTAATGGTTTAGCTATAATTGGAGGCATACAATTTCTGCTAAACCAAGTTGTATTTAAACCAGTCTTATCAAGATAAATCATCATAATTTATATTCTGGAACTATGCTCTAATAATTTGAGCAAGCAACTCTGTGAAATCCAAACTACAAGTTGATAACAATCGCACATGTGACCGTACAATAGATGGATCTATTAAAATCATTCATATTTACCTGGTATGTTATAGTAATATGAAGATAATCAATCTTCCTTTCATTTATATTCATTAACTAGTTTCTGGACACATGTGTTGCACGTGTTTCTCATATAAATGTGCAAAACTTCAAAATAACATGTTAATGTACATATTAAAACATGTTGTGTTGACAAACTAATACTTCAGATTTGCTAAAATATTAATAAATGATGTTTTCTTTCCTTTTTTTGTAAGAGTAGTTTGGTTTGTATACAAGAGAAAATAATTTATGTATCACTTCTTAATTATTATAAAATTTATCTTGTAATGAACTCTTTTCACTAAGACATACAATATAAAAGTTCTTGAAGAAAATAAAAACTAAGCTAGCTAGACTAATTACTTTTTTTGCCGAAAATGATCGAAAAATCCAATGCAAAAGAATGACCCCTCATTTCTTTTGTTCGTCCATGATATAACTCATGCTTTTGTTAACATGACATTATTCTCGGTCTCTAGCAATTACAATCCTCTCGAAGATGTTTGTTCCTAAGCCAATAATCAGTCTCTCTTATCTATAATCTTGAGACTTGATCCTCGTATTGCCAATATAAAGTCTATCTAAACTTGAGAATACAAAATAAACTTAAATTTTGATAAAAATATAGCACCACTCCAAAAATAAATAACCTTTCTCTCAAGACTATACTTTAAGCAAAGAATTGCATATACATTTTTATTGAAATCTAAAAGGTCAAGTTTACGAAAAGGATCGTGAAAAGATAAAAGTAAGGTTAGGTTTGATACATCCATTGGATTTCAAGTTCTACTGTACTGTGATATTTTTTTCTTTAAATGCAAAGCAAACTTAAAAATCTCAAGATAAATTTAGATTAAGTTAGAGTTAAATTTGTCACCTATCAATTACACCATCATTGATCAATAGAATAGTATGTCAAGAAGCAAAAAAGTCGTACAAAGACAGAGTACTTTTGTGCCTAATAATACTTGGTGATAAAAAAAATACTAAAATATAAATTAACTTGGTAAAACTCATAAAGAATTGTAAAACATGAATATTAAAATCTCCAAAGAGCACAAAGATGGAACTCACCAAGCGTCTGAAATCAATTTTTGCTTTTGCCTCATTAGATATTAACCAATTAAAATTAGACTAGGGATGGTAGAAGCAAAAAGACACGAGGCTAGAGCACTTCATGGCTTCATATGAATTCATCAATTTGAACCTTATAATTTGCTTTAAAACTGACTTGTCCACGGGAGGCTTGAGCTCTTCTTTTCAGTTTTTAGATATCTCATTTGACAATTCCAACACTCATTTATCGGATGAAACAATTTGAGTTTATGTGGAATTACTGAGGACATGAAACAGTAGCTTTCATTAACTATTTAACATTGATTAACTTAACAAATGAGAAAACTATGATTAACTTAACAATTGAAAACAACTTCATTACGACTGTTAATGCCTGCTTGGATTCCGAAGAATACTATGTACTATTCCAATATTGACAACCACATACACTGTGCATTAAATCCCAACAAACAATTAATACAAATCCCATAAGAACAGAAGACATTGTGTATTGTCGGAGAAGCTCAACAACATTGTCATAGTTATGAGTATTTTTACCTATATTAATCTACAGTTAATATGATTTTTGAAAGAGTAAAAAGGTCCAATAATTTTTAGGGACATTTTATTAATAACAAGTTCTAAGAACCCGCGTTTAATTCAGGGCGGTGGACGATAATGTGTTTGCCCTAGTTAAAAGACCTGTTGAAAACTATACTTTGACCCCCAAAGTTCTAAGTGGACACTTTAAGCAAAAGAACTAAACATGCACTCAAATAATGTAATGGGCTACGTATAAGTTGTATTTAGCTACTGTTAATATTCTTTTGTGAAAAATTAATTTGTAATTAGCTGAGAAAAAATCATATAAAGAGCCATCAATTTCTCTTATATGTATGGCAACATTCATTGTTGGAATTATTACTTTTATTAATGTACAAAATATTATTTAATAAGAGGTAATTTTAATATTAGTTAGAGGGTAATTTGGTCATTCAGTTTTTAAAGGACATTTTAGTAAACTAACTTTACCTAAAAGTGTTCATACTTATAATATAGTATGATATGCCAATCACTTTAGCTAATACATTTAAAACTAAAAAAAAAAAATGGGACTTACTACAATATTAATGTCAAGAACAATTCATTCATCCGGATAGTAATAAAGTAATTATTCCGGAGCTCTTAATTAATTTTGTACTACAAGATCTTTTGTCACACCATCCATAAGGTGAATGTCTCTTTCATGGAGAAAACCATATCATAATAATTGTCATGGTCAAAATCATTATAGGCAAAATCATTTCTTGCTTTACTTTTGCCTTTAATAACTTTTATAAAGCATGGCAAAATATCTTCGGCGTACCATGTACGCGATCAATGACATATTCATATAACCACACAGTAATATTCATTATCTTTCTTTCTCTCAAACCTCTCGTAGATGTGAGCTGTGGTATTTATCCAACCATGCATAAACACATTCTTATGCATACTTTTTATCACATATATATTTCAACATTTACTTAGAAGAATGAGCCTGCATTTACATTGCTTATCACAAGTTACATTTTAAACGAATGGACTATAATCATGTGAACATGTCTCATATTAACAAACCACATCACCTTTGAAGGATCATTTTGAGAACTCTTATTGTTCTCCTTTTTACAATTACCATATTGATGACTATTATAACTTGATCTTTGGCACGTCCACGTTCATTGGTCAACCGCTTGTCTTTATTTATACTTATTATGCACCGTTATCACATTCACTTCAAGAATAAAGCAGAATAAAGTGGGACAAGCTTCATGCTTTTTCATGAAAATGCATTTTTTTTTAGTCATCATTATATCATCAATATGGTGCATTGAGACTCAAACTCAATGTCTTACCTATATAAAGGTATGTTAGGTCATAATAAGTTGGGACTCGAACCCAACTCTTATTATTACGGAGCATCAAAACTTGAACTCAATGTCTTACCCTAGATGGAACTTGAATCCACCATCTTATCCTCAATTAATTGTATAATAGGCCAATGCATTGGAACTCATCCTTGAGCTAAAGTCGGTACTGAAATACTGTGTATGTGCATTAGTATCCAACTATTTTTATAATTAGAGAATACAATACTCAGCTATCTATAAAGAAATTTTACTGGAGAGAGTTTTCAGCCAACTATAAGGAAATTTTATGAAATATTATATTAACTGCAAAAGAAAATAAACTATTACTAAATTAAGAACTAGTAAGCATTATCCGATATATTTTAATGGCATGAATCATTAAAATAGTGAAAATAATTTTTCTACTTATCCTACTCGATCCACAAATAAGTTTGAAGACTGCAGTGTTCTAATCAGATATATATGGAACACAAGTGTTACGAATTCTTTTCCTCTTCTAACCATGTAAGCATAAAAAATAAAGCTAAGTGTCACAAATCTATGCAGATCAAGATTTTTGGTTTGATTATTTTGTTTTCATATTTGCATAAGTGTAAACTCAAAGCTAGACATGAATTAGCAGACATATGATGACATAAGAATTTAAAAGTAAAACTTACTGGACTGAAAAAAAAAATTGACTAACTCTGGTTGAAAGAAGATAAAATCGGATTAAAGCAGATAATCTCAATTGGTCGATACTTGTGCTGATGATAACGTGTTAAAAAACTTAGTGCAAACAAGAAAATAGACAAGAATGTAGAGAAAAAGAGAGTAGAAATTTTTATTTCTTCTATGTATTCAAGTGTATGGTACATGATCCCAAATACCTCAATTTATAGGGTCATGGAAAAATTATGGAGGTATAGGAGTTACAACTATAATTGTGAGAAATAATAGAAATTATCTATATGATGAAAAAGAATAATGAGAGTTGTATTTAATTAGTGGACATTCATATAAATATGTATTTCATGACAAGAACCTCATCACTTGAATTCTTTATTCCTGGAACAGTCAGCAACAAATTGTATACTCCATGTACACATGGGGATATCTTTTTCGTAGTCATAGCAATAATAATTAATGAAGTGTTCACATTCCATATTTTTATGCGTTGAAAAGTAAATTCAATTCAAAGTCGTAATTGTCAATCCAATTCTATTGGAGTAAGTAAAACCGTGCAACACATGCTATTACCTTCTTTTTTTTAAAGCGACCATTTTCAGACTTTTTAAAATTTACACTACATAGTCTATTATAATATTTTAGTTATTACTCTTTTACACTGTACATGGGAAATTCTTGTAATCGCTAGGAGGACCGTACATTACTAGTTTGTCTATTTTGGATATTTAAACAAAATATAATATATAAAATAAAAAGATACTATTTTGGATATATAAACAAAATATAATATAATATCAGTATATGAATCATTTCTATGTCGGTGACATTAATTTGCTCGAGATATCAAAATGCATCGGATATATGACCATGTTGGGTTATGTAAACTGACTCATAGAAAAGTTTAAGCAATTTATAAACATGAAATAATTATGTTATTTATTTTAAATTTGCAACACTCTGTTTTTTCTCTCTCAAATAATTAGCCAATCAGTCGGTCAGTTTGTTGACCGTTGAACAGAGAGACAAAAAAAGAATATTTTCTTGTATATATATAAAATATATATACAAGATATATATACAAGACAAGGCATCCTATAGCTTTTTAAATTTATTTAGAAAGCTACATTACTCCTAATCCTATCGTTGTAACCAGAAGAGAACATTAAAGAAGTTACTTTTACATAATATATATGGAGAAGAAAAACTGAAGCAGCTTCAGCTGAATTTTTTGCTTATACTCATTCTTCTATACACCATGGATAAGACAGCAAATATGTCCCGAGCATATACACCATATAACCTTAAAATGACTTGACATATTCACAAGTTTTAAAGTAAAAGACCTCACCTTTTTTGTTGGTTCGACTGATTCAAATTTGCGTTATGCAGGCTGATTAAAGAAGAAAATACTTTATATCAAAAAAGAAAAAGAATTTGAACTTACGACTTTCAATTAAAGACCTAGATCTCATTTTATCCTATCACATCCAGGGGTATTCCTTGGGGCATGTAAACTCATGCTCTACTCCCTATATCATGTATATGTATAATAATATTAAAGTATCGCATCGATGGAAGACGGGCATGTTTCGTTTCCCTTCTGGCGTAGTAATTTAGTATTTTTTTTCTTTTTCTTTTTTGGTTTGATTTGTTCTTTTAAATTTCCAAGCAAGACACATTAAAATTTCTATTGTTTTTTTTGTCATCGTAAATTGTATATAATTAAATTAAATGTTCAGACTAAAACTAGTAGCAGTGGATGATATAGGATAAACTCAATGGGTTCAGTTAATCCTATTATTTTGAAACAAAGTAGTAAGTATATATATATATATAGAGAGAGAGAGAGAGAGAAATTAATTTTGAAATAGTAAAAACTAAAAATTGAACTCTTAATATTTGAATTATGTATCCACCTCTTCATAATAATACACTTATCCTCCTCAAATTCTGAATAATCCACCTCTGAGTAGGCATCCTTTAGTGATCACTTCTATTGTGGCGGAATAAGGATAATAAAATTGATTGATGACGATAGAGATTGGAGAAGTCAAATTCAACGTGAGTCATTGCCAAAAAATAAAAAGGCAAGTCATTGTCAATCAATGTTTTACTAGTTCGCGAGGCAATTATACTAAACGATATTCCCTCGTGCATGGACTTTCCCATTCTTTATTAATATTTTTTTTCTTTTTTTCACATTCTATTTGTTAATAATGTTAATGATTTTTTCGAAAAATACGTTTCACTCACAAACAAGACACTGTATAACACAAAACACATTTCTTTTGTTAATATTTTCCTCGTGATGAAAAATGATATATGTTGAGAGTAGTGCAATTATAATTGATTATTTGTATGTTAGTGGTTTTCACACGTGTATATACATATACTCACAACAATGATGTACAGTAATTTGAAATTTCATTTTCTACATTTTACTCTCTCTCATTTCTGATGAATCCTCTCTCTCTCTCTCTCAGAACCTTCTAGAACAACAACAGCTCCATTGGAGCTTGAGTTCGAGCTTCAAGCTCTCGTCCAAGCTAGATCTTAACATGGTATCAGAGCAAGGGAAACTCATCCTCAATCATCTGTCTTCGTCTCCGTTCATTTTCTCCAATTTCTTCCTTTCATAACCTTTTTTTTCCCTCTCAATCAGATCGATATTTGCCCTAATTTCTTCAAATCGCAAAATCGACAGTGAATTCTTCAAATCTCTGTTAGCCATGGACATATTAGATCAGGAAAATACATCTGTTGGTGATAACGATGTCCCAGCTGCGACGAACATCGGAACAGATTCAAGTGATCCTCTTTATCTGCACCCGTCAGATAACCCTGGAGCAATGCTCGTTTTAGTTCCTTTCGGTGGAATCGGATACATGTCTTGGAGACGCAGCGTAATGTGTGGTCTTTCCGTAAAAAAAAAAACTAGGTTTCATAAGTGGAGAGTGTAAGTCACCGGAACCTCAATCTCAGAGATTCAGACAATGGGAGCGATGTGATGATATGGTGACGTCTTGGATCATAAATTCACTTTCTAAAGATATCGCGGACAGTGTGGAATATGCTAGCAATGTTGTTGAGCTGTGGAAGGAATTGGAGGATAGATATGAGAAGACTAATGGTGCCAGACTATACCAGATCCAGAAGGAGATAAATGATTTGTCTCAAGGTGTAATGGACATCACAAGGTACTATACTAAGCTGAAAAAGCTATGGGAAGAGCTAAACACCTTGAGTAAAATGACTCACTACAGTTGTACATGTATATTTGGTGCCAAGGAGAGCATGCACAAAGCCGAGCAGGACAGAAGGTTGATACAATTTCTTATGGGACTCAACGAAGTCTACACTGTTGTGCGAGGTAGCATCCTTATGATGAATCCACTACCAAACCTTTCACAAGCCTTCTCGCTACTTGTTCAGGATGAGAAACAAAGAGAGATTAAACCAAATAATCAAATGTTATTGGAGTCTGCCTCCCTAAATGTCAACACACCAAGACCTGGTCCTTACAAAACCAACTATACTTCTCACAACAATTCAACTGGGGGTAGTAGGTCTCGTCCATTCTGTGGCTATTGCAAAAGGATAGGACATACCAAGGACAAATGTTACAAGCTACACGGGTACCCTCAGAATCTTGGAAATTCATACACTCAGAATTCAAATAGAGGACAGAATTTAAACCAAGCTGAAAGGTTCAACAGAGGAAGAAGAATAGTGGCCAGTGTGCAGGGCACTTCTTCTGAAGGAATGTCAACAGAAAAAAATGAATCAGAAGATGGGCAAATCAATCTCTCTAAAGAACAATATGGAAAGATTCTGAGCTTGTTGCAACATTTTCAGATTGGAACAGGAGGAGAAAGATCCAATTGTACAAGTCATGGCAATGGTGATGTGAACTTTGCAGGTATAATAGTCTGCACCTCCTCCATTGATTTTAGTAAATTGTCCTGTGAGTGCTTCAAAAACAAGGCAGCCTCCTGGATTTTAGATTCAGGAGCATCTAATCACATGACCTTCAACTTGTCTTTATTAACCAACATTGTGACACTACCATATCCCTTATTAGTAGTTCTTCCAAATGGATATAAGGTAAAAGTGACACAAATTGGAAGTGTGACATTGTTTCCTAAGATCATTCTGCATAAAGCTATGTACATACCTTCCTTCAAATATAATATCATATCAATCCATTCATTAACTAGTTCGACTCCTCAAAGCATAGTTGCCTTTACTGATAATATCTGTGTTCTGCAGGCCCCTTCAATGAAGAGGCCTCTGGAAATTGGTAAAGTCAGTGATGGACTCTATCTCCTCTTCCCAAGGTGTCTCCAGAACAATCAATCAAGGTCATTTGTAAATAATCCAAATGTTAGTTCTGTTTCTTCCACTTGTTGCACACACAACTCACATTGTTTTCATCATTCCACTGTAAATGACTCATTGTCTAGAAACAATTACACATCTCATTCTGTTGTAAATACTTGTTCCCCAGATAATAAAGTGCAATCTTTCATTGTGAATGGTGTTAATTCCTTGATGTCTTCAAGTAGGGACATAAATGTGTTGTGGCACAACAGACTGGGCCATGTACCCTTTATCAAGATGAAGGGAATATCTAGTATCCCAGCATCCTTTTCCCCTAAACAACCCTTTACCTGCTGTGTCTGCCCAATGGCAAGACAAGGGAGATTACCATTCCTAGAAAAATCCACTGTTTTCCACCAAAATATTTCAACTACTTCATGTTGATCTCTGGGGTCCTTATCATATTCCAACCCATGATAATTTCATATATTTCATCACCATGGTAGATGATTACAGTAGGTCCACTTGGACTCATCTACTGACCAGTAA
>ML301994.1:0-76846 GCA_005239505.1 Nicotiana paniculata | reverse complement strand
AGTTCCTAAAATTTATTAAAACTATTTTTGATTATTTTTTAGGAGTAATTTCCATGCGGGGCAGAAATTGGGTGTTCACAATCGCCACAAGTGTAACAAGACCTCGGCTGCTGAGGAAACTGAATCTGACCCTGTCGACCTGAATGACCACCTCAGAAACTCTGATGCGGCAGTGCGCGAATGAGAGCTAGTGGCGCACTGTAAGTCTGCTAGTCAGAATAGTGCGTCTGATAACCACGACCACCTGAAATACCATGGGAAAACTGAAGAGCTGACTGAAAAGGTCTGGGATGATGACCTCTGCCTGAAGAATCCCTACCCCTTGATGAGGCTCCACTGAAACGACCGAAATGACGGGGCCTCTTGTCAGCCCCCTGACCACCACCCTGTGATATAATCATCTCAATCCTCCTAGCCACATTGGCCGCATCCTGGAACAATATATCGGTACCTGACTCTCTAGCCATCTGAAGTCTGATAGGCCGGGCCAATCCCTCGATAAACCTCCGAACCCTCTCCCGATCAGTGAGAAGTATCATAAGAGCATGTCGGGCTAGAGTGATGAACCTGGTCTCGTACTAAGTGACTGACATGGATCCCTGCTGGAGACGCTCAAACTGCCTTTGAAGGTCCTCTCTCTGAGTAATGGGAAGGAATTTCCCCAAAAATACCTCTGAGAACTGAGTCCAAGTCAAAGGTGTAGATCCAGCTGGTCTGGCTAAGAAATAGTCTCTCCACCAACGCTTGGCTACGCTAGATAACCGAAAAGTAGCAAAGTCAACTCCGTTCGACTCCACTATGCCCATATTCCGAAGAACCTCATGGAAGGTGTCCAAATAATCCTGGGGGTCCTCTGATGGTGAACCAATAAAAGTAGCAGTGAATAACTTAGTGAACCTGTCCAGTCTCCACAAAGCATCTGCTGACATAGCTTCTCCCTCTGCTACCGGTGCTGCAATATCTGGCTGAGCTACTCCGGGTGGCTGAGGTGCCGGAGTCTGAAACTGTGGAGCTAGCTGCTCTGGTACGTGGGCGGCAGGATTCTTAGCACCTCCCCCATCTTGAGAGACGACTGGTGCAGTAGGAAGAAGTCCCGCCTGTGCTACACTCTCCATAAGTCCGACTAGACGGACAAGGGCGTTCTGAAGCACTGGGGTAGCTATGAACCCCTCTGGGACCTGAGCTAGTCCAACTAGGTCTGCCGGAACTAGGACCTCCTCGTCAGACTCGACCTGAGGGTCCTTCACTTGGGCTGCTGCTCTAGGCTGAGCCGGGCCCTGGCCTCGGCCTCTAGCACAGCCTCGTCCTCGACCTCAACCCCGAGTGGGAGCTGTAGCAGGAGTTCCAGGCTGCTGGTTAGAACCAAGGGAAGCACGCGTCCTTGCCATCTGCGAGAGAATAGAATAGAAAATCAATCAGTACACATAATTCATAGCGCACGACAGAGAAGAAAAGAAATATGGAGTCATCCTAACTTTGCAGCATCTGGGGGATAAATACAGACGTCTCTGTACCGATCCCTCAGACTCTACCAAGTTGTCCGTGAGTTGTGAGACCTAAGTAACCTAGTGCTCTGGTACCAACTTGTCACGCCTCGAAATCCCACCATCGGGCCGTGATGGCGTCTAACGTTGAACCCGCTAGACAAGCCAACGTACATAGATAAACTAGCATATTAACACCACTTTAATAGGATAAACTAAACAGTTCACTGTTTAACAGCGGAAATAAATATGGTCTCAAACTAAATAAGGACATCAAAATACAACAACGCGTAAAGTTTCCCAGAAACCTGGAGTCACAAACTCACGAACTGTCTATAAGAGTGCTAAATACAAGTCTGGAAGGAAATACATGTCTGCCTCTGAAGCTGGAGGAAAAAAATAAGACAAAGACGAAAGGGATGGAAGAGACGCCAAGGCCCTCGAACGCCAGCGGGTATACCTTGAAGCCTCTATGATAAGATGGAAGACACTCCCACTAATGATGTCCTCCGGGTCCGGCTGCGTAATCTGTGCAACATAAAGAAGTACAGGTGTAGCATCAGTACAACCGACCCCATGTACTGGTAAGTGCCTAGCCTAACCTCGGCGAAGTAGTGACGAGGCTAGAATCAGACTACCAAATAGACCTGTGCAGTTCAAATAAATATATATACATATATACAACAGATAAGAAATATAGGGAGAAAAAAATTAATGAAGGAAGGGGAAACATGCTGTGGTGAGATAACAGTTTCATATAAGAAATCTCAATAAGGAAAAGAACAACAAAGTCAGTATATCAATAAGGACAAGAAATCAAAAACTTGCACGGCATCACCCTTCGTGCTTTTACTCTCGTCCTCACTATGCAATGTATAATGTAAACAATGTAAATCATGGCACGGTATCACCCTTCGTGCTTTAACACTCTTCCTCACCCAAACAACAATCACAAGCAAGGGCA
This sequence comes from Nicotiana paniculata, assembly GCA_005239505.1. Classification (NCBI taxonomy): domain Eukaryota; kingdom Viridiplantae; phylum Streptophyta; class Magnoliopsida; order Solanales; family Solanaceae; genus Nicotiana; species Nicotiana paniculata. The sequence goes on along the minus strand of ML301994.1, from coordinate 74,398 downwards.
AGGGAGTAAACAGAGTACAAATAGAAATCCCGGCAAGGGAACATCAATTAAACAATTAAATCCTGGCAAGGGAACATCAATTAAAAAATTTAAATCCCGGCAAGGGAACATCAATTAAACAATTAAATCCCGGCAAGGGAACAATAACAGTAATCTCAACATCCCAATAAGGGAGACAATATCACAAGCAACAATGACCTGGTAAGGGTATATTTTAGTAGCTCTTTCTCTTTCTTTCACTTCATTTCATAATTTACTCTATTACTTGAGCCAATTCTCCAAAGGATACAATTATCTCCTATACCTTCATCATTTTTATTACAATCTGAGCCAATTCTCTGAATGATACAATTATCTCATATATCTTCATCATTCGTATTACAATCTGAGCCAATGTTCCAAAGGATACAATTATCTCATATATCTTCATCATTCGTATTACAATCTGAGCCAATGCTCCAACAGAGTTTAAAGATTTCAATTCCCTTCACATGTTCTTCACAACATATAGAAATTCAATTAAGCATGGAAATTACCACAAAATCAGAATATTCACAATATAAGGACTCACGGTCATGCTAGACACCAATGTATAGATACTCGTCACCATGCCTATACATCGTATTTGACAATTAGCAAGTAGAAAATCATACTGAACTCCTATTCCCTCAAGCTAAGGTTAGACCAAACACTTATCTCGGGTCCAAAGTATAGCAATCAACTCGAAACCACACGTTTTCCACGAGTATCCGACTCCAAATAGCCCAAATCTATTCAAACAAATTTCATACCGTAAATAACATCTCATGCAACTGATTCTACTATTCAATTAAAGGTTACGACGTGAAATTAGGTGAAATGACCAAAACGCCCCCTGACCAGTATAGTCGGGTAAACTTTACATTTTCAGTTCCCTCGTATTCTCACGAGTCTAGACATATAAGAATCTCTCAAATCGGAGGTCAATCACCCACTCAAATCCCAATTTTAGAAAAACCTAAGTTCTACCCAAAACACCCAATCTCACCCATGGAAATCCCTGATTTTTAAGTTGAAAACATGTTAAATGATGTTAATGATTGAAAGAATTGAGTAAAAACCAATTTACAAATGATTTGGAGGAAGTCATGTTCTTGGAAAAATCTCCTAAGTGTGTTTGAGTTTGAGTAAATATGAAAGATGGGGTAAAAATTCGGTTTTGTACAGTGCAGACTACTAGTTGGCATGGGAATTGCGAACCCTTTAGACATTCCCAGCCTTTGCATTTGCGAACCTCTTGATCGCATTTGTGATCAGGCCTGCCCAGGTTAACCTTCGCATTTGCGAATCTCTTGGTCGCATTTGCGATGCTGGCTTCGCAAATGCGAAGCCTGCAGATCAGTCACACCAGCAGATTTCCAAGTTCAAAAATGCAATCAGTGGCCTATCCAAAACTCACCCAAGCCCTCCGGGATCCAAACCAAATACACACAGTACCTCAAAATCATCCTATGAACTTATCCATGTGATCAAGTCGCCAATATAACATCATATACATCAAATTAAATCTCAAAATCCATGAATTCTATCAAATTTCATAAAACATCAAATTTTCCATTTTTAGTCTGAAACACGTCAAACGACATTCGATTTCAACCAAGCTTTACAGAAAGTGCTTAAACCATAAATAAGACCTGTACCAGGCGCCAGAACCAAAATACGAGCCCGATATCATCACTTTCTAATCACATTTCATTTTCATATTCATTAAATATTTTCAGAAATTTTTTTTACTCAAAATTCATTCCTCGGGCTTGGGACCTCGGAATTCGATTCCGGGCATACGCATAAGTCCCATATTTTTCTATGGACCCTCCGGGACCGCCAAATCACGGTCCGGGTCCGTTTAACCAAAATGTTGACCAAAATCAAATTTATTCATGTTAATATCAAATCTTAGCATTTTCACAGAATTTCATATTTAAGCTTTCCGGCTACACGCCCAAACTATGCACGCAAATCAATGCAACTACAAATGAGGTTTTCAAGGCCTCGGAAGTACGAAATGGGTAATAAAATAGGTGATGACCCTTTGGGTCGTCACATTGCAAGATATTCCAGAGATATTTGATTAATGGATTATATTATCCGGGTGAGTCATACAAAACCCGTTCCTATTATGAAACTATTCTCACCAGTACAGGCAGTGCAGAGTTTCAATACTTTTCCGGTTATAACAAAGCCGAGAATGTTTATAACTTCTCAAAAATAATTATTAAACAGATAAATCTGTTGAAGATTGGGGGATTTCCACAATGAAGGAAAGGTAGATAAGCCTTAACAAAACCCGTATGAATTTAACATATTGGAATTATATCCAAGCCTTTGATAAAGTGCTTTATTATAATAATGAGAGACACAAACATACTTGGTTTATAAAAGTATGTGCAAAGATATTTGCAGAACTCATTCCTAATTTGTTCCTAAATTGGTGGTCATACCACAGTCTAACGGTAAAAATACTACCGGACCCATTTATTATGCTATATAAGGAATGGACAAAAATTTCGCCCGATTTGAATAAGTTATACCACACAGATCATATCTGTTATTTGGAAAAAATTGACTAGATATATTTCTTTATAGAATTCTCTATTCCATGGGTTCATAAATTGATTCCAGAATTGGGATTCACTGATGAACATATTCCTTGTTTATATAGTACATTTTTAATAATTTTTGGGATAAAATTGATGAAAAAAGATCCCAAAACAAAAGTATTATATGGTCAAGAACTCTTGGATTCTATTAAAGCAAAAATCCAAGAATACTCAACAACTCCTCAGAGGAGAATGATTGATGATAGCTCAGTCAGACATATTGCTAGAAGAATCTCCATACAAGAAGGAGATAATAACGAAATGATCACTCAATATTTGGAAGAAGTAAAAAGACATTTACTTCACTCCCTTAATCAGTATGAAAAGTCTGACACTTCGATGCAAAGTGAAATAAAAAAAAATGATATTGTAGACAAAGATTCTCAGCCTATGCAATCGAAAAAGATATTATCTGATAAAGATATAGAAAAGACAGAAGATTTTGTCCAGCAAATAAAACAATTAGAAAGACACGAATTATAATCAACAGTCAAAGCCGCTAAGAACCCCACTCAACAGTAGATACATTGTTCACACGGTAGAAACACTGTATACACAGTAAATACACTATGTAAGGGCCCCACATAGGGGACCCATATTACTGTACATAGATTCTTTATGTTTTTTTTCCTTTTCTATATATAGGACCATTTTTTTTGAAGAGAAGGCATCAACCATTCTCACTCTCTCTCTCTTGTAATCCCACTCTCTCTCTTGTAAATTTCTCTTTCTCTAGTTTGAAGTAAATAAAGTTTCCGGATTATAACAATGAGGCCTTGTATCCCGGTCTTACAAGGTATTAAATTTATTTATTTCTTTAGTTGAGAGTGATTATTATTACTTCGTTATCTCCCCAACCGTGACAATGTCTGGCTAAAAGATTCATATCTATGTTGAATATCTAATTTCTTTTACATATTAACCATGAAAGATGTAGACTCTATCAAAATATAAAGGAATTTTAATATAGTTTCTTGGCTTGGTTCCAAGATGGTGGTACAGTCAAACCTAGTACTACTCTTATTGGCTTTGCCTTAGTGGCTCCGTTTAGCAAGCCGTGACATTAAAATCCCACTGAAAGTGTTAAAAGGGCGTCCTCTCTCACGGTTAGAACCACTAGATACATGGGCTCAATAAGAGTATGTATTAGATCCAGACAGGCCCCATGCTTGGGTAAAATGATAGATCATTCCATACAGTCATTAAACTCTATAAAAATTCTTTTATATTTCGGTTACTGGCCGAGCGGACTACCGCCATCCTTGATCCTGTAGAATGAATTTATTTCAAATTGTTGTCCACATTAAATCCAAGATGTAAATTATACGATACATCAGATCAAACTATACTAGTGGAAACCAATTTTACTAAGTCTAAGGTCACCACAAGGAGACCTACTAAGTGGGAAGAAATTAATTTCCCGACTACTTGGACTTTAAATTCGGTTATATCCCCAAGTCAGATCACTGACGCTGTGTCAAATAGTGAATTTTTGCATGTTACGCAAAATCCAGATGGTAGGATTTGTATTCAATTTGATGATAAGTCTACTATTTATAACAGACATTCATTTTCTAGTCATACACTTTTAACTGCTATTCAACATATTTCTCCTGTTGAACCAGTCTATGGACCATCCCGAAATCGTGCAGCTTCTTTACACACTATTTCTACTAGAATTAGTGATAAGCCCGTTGAAAGGGTTAAAATTGACCCTCAAACAAAATATTGTTCAGGATAATGATAATATTTCTGATAAGAATATTCCTTCTGCATCCGAAATGGATTTCAACCCCAATGATGTTTAATGATTCCACACCAAATCGATTTTAGTCCAGGGTCACTGTCAAGAAAGTATATTCAAAAGGACTTCTTTAGTGATAAATGGAACCAGTTTAAAACTTGGTTTTTTGAAACTCATAGTACAGAGGATTTAAATAATATTTCCCAAGAGTTTTATGAAACTTGTGCTTTGCCTAATCAAATCATGTATTTTGTTCCTTGGGTTATAACAACTTATTTACCACTTTACATAAAGGTTTTAGAAAGATCTTATAAATATGGAAGTGGTAATATTATTAAAGCTATATACCTTCCTCAAGCACCTTTTATTTTACCTAATAATACAGGTATCACGTTTTCGGCATTTCAAAAATTTATTGATGAAAATGTTGCTGCAGTTAGCATCGCAGAAATTAATAATTTAATTTCTCAAAATAATTATTTAAGTTTTTATGCTAATGTTTCGGGTGAACATATCAGTTGTCTTGATAAAAATCTTGATGAGTTAACAGTTTTGATAAAAGAAATGAGTACTAGCAAGAAGATAACTGATATTGCCTCCACTTCAGAAAGCAAATCAGATGCCCTAATTGTTCTTACTCATGTTCAAAGACCTCCTGAGATTAAGGATTTCAAATTTAAATCATTTAATGATTTGGAAGAACTTCTTGATAAAAAGCTTTCTGGTTTAAATATTAAGCCAATTGATTTATCAAAAAAATTTGCGGATAAAGTTGAGACGATTTCTGATTATAAAAATGAAACTTGGTAAGAGTTTAATAAACTCAAAGGCTTAATTAAACCAAATAGTAAGTATGCTGATAAACCTAGAGTGCAAACTTATTATTATTCCCGTCCTACTTCTCAAGATGTCTTAATAGAGGAACGTGATTGGAATCAGACTAATACGTCTTACAGTGGTTCCGAAATTTATAAATGGAATCTTGATGGTTTGACTAATATACAATTGACTATTCTTGTGCATAAAATGCTTATGCATGCAACTATCTGTAAAAGTTTAAAAAATACAGATAGAACTATTTGCAAAATGAATATTGCAGGTTTTACTGGCCAACTTCGTGGCTGGTGGATAATTATTTATCTTTGAAGAAAAAGCTTCAGTTATTAATGCAATATCCACTGACGAAGGAGTTGATAACTTAGGCATGGATCTAGTAAAAAATAGAGAAGATGTTGTTTATACCCTTGTTCTTACCATTCTAGAACACTTCAATGGTAGATTTACCAATCAGAATGAGACTGTTTGTACTCTTTTGAACGGTCTTAGATGTAGAACTCTTAGTGAATTTAGATTGTATAAAGATATCTTTATGAGTAGGGTTATGGAATTACCCGAGAATAAATATGAACATTGGAAAGCTAAGTTTATAGATGGCCTTCCCTCTTTATTTGCTGAAAGAGTAAGAAAAGCTTTAAGGGGTAACTACGGTGAAATCCCGTATAAGGATTATACCTATGGAAAACTGATAGGAGTTTGCACACAAGAAGGATTAAACCTGTGTAATGAGTTAAAATTGTCTAGATAGCTTAAGATAGATAAGATTAAGGAGAAAAATCAATTAGGAGATTTTTGCACCCAGTTCGGTTTACCGGAGAATTCTACTCATAGCAAGAAAAAGAAAAATAGGTATCATAGATATCCTAACCCTGACAGCCCTTATAAAAAGAAGAGATCGAGATACAGATCCAAAGAAGAGCGTGAAGCTAGGAAAACCTATCGTAAGTCTACTAGATTGTCACGGCCCGAAATCCCACCTTCGGCCGTGATGGCGTCTAACATTGACCTGATAGACAAGCCAACGTGTGCAGTTAAACTAACATGATAACTCCGAATTAACAGAATAAGCTAAGCAGTTCACCATTCTTAACAAGGGAAATAGATAAGGTTTCAAAACTAAGTAAAGATAACATAATACAACGTCGCAATAATTCCCCAAAACCTGGAGTCACAAAACTCACGAACTGTCTATAGAAGTGCTAAATACAAAGTCTGAAAGGAAGTACATGTCTGTCTCTGAGAAATAGAGGAAAGACAAGACAGAAATACAAGAACTAGGGATAGGAGAGATGCCAAGGCCCACGATGTCAGCAGTATACCTTGAATCCTCTAGGGTGGACTGAAGGTGACTCCCTAAACTCTGTCCACTGGGTCCGAGTGCGGGATCTCCAAAACAATAAGATGCTCAGTGTAGCATCAGTACAACCTTCGTGCTTTTAAATATAAATCATGGCACGACATCACCCTTCGTGCTTTTTCTCTCTTCCTCACTATGAAATATATGATGTAATCAATGTAAATCATGGCACGGCATCACACTTCGTGCTTTTACTCTCTTTCTCACAATGCAGTATCTGATTTGATCAATGTAAATCATGGCAAGACATCACCCTCCGTGATTTTACTCTCTTCCTCACTATGCAATATATGATGTGATCAATGTAAATCATGGTACGATATCACCCTTCGTGCTTTACACTCTTCCTCACCAATGCAATGACAATTATCAAAATGGCAAGGAATGCAGCATAGTGGAATCACAAATCATAATCATCCGACAATGGGAGAATATCATTCATTATCATAACAAATTGCCCGGCCAGGGTCTCAGCTACAATCAACCTTTTCAAGTATATCCTTTACAGTTGGGTCCTCAATAGGACCATTACATCACAAGTTCATCAATGAGGATTTTCAACAACAATCAACTTCCAAGTAGAGATAAGTTCATATTATAACGAACATGGAAGTAATAATAAGATTTCTATCGAAAATAGACTCACGGGCATGCTTGACACACAATGCATAGGTACTCGTCACCTCACCTATGCATTTAACATGATAAACACTTAACACATAGCATACAATACCTATTCCCTCACCAAAGTTAGGCAAGACACTTACCTCGGGTCCAAAAATAGAAACCAAGCCTCTAACACCGCCTTTCCTTTTGAATTCAACTCCGGAACAACAATATCTAGACATAATTAACTTATTAACATCAACAATGACTCATTAATACAATACCATAGCCTAAATATATAATTCCTAGCATTCTTCCAAAAATACCGAAATCCGACCCCGGGCCTGCTTGGTCCAAACACGAGGCTCGGACCAAAAGTCGATCACCTATACCCCCACGAGTTCAAATATATGATTTGTTTTGAAATCCGACCCAAAATTGATGTTGAATTACCCAAAATCCCATAAACCCTAACTCTACCCAAATTCCCTAATTTCTACGTTGTTTTCATGAGTTTAGGCCTAGATTCTAGTGATTAGTTGATGAAAGTGAGAGGAAATGATGTTAAGAACACTTACCTATGGAGCTATGGTGATGGAGGTCTTCAAATTTCGCCTAAGGAGAGTGGGGAAGAAGGTGGGTTGAGAAAAGTGGTTAGAATCCCGTAATGTTTCTGTTTTAATGCATCAAAATGACTGGGCGAATTTACTCTACGCAATCGCGGAAAGGGAGTTGCGATCGCGGAGAGTATTGGGTTTTAGACTTACGCGATCGCGAACAAGGGACAATGATCGCGGGGGTACTAGACACTGACCGTCGCGATCGCGACCAAGCGATCGTGTTCGCGTAGAGCAACACGCTGCTCTGCCCCCAGATCTCTTTAATGCTATGCGATCGCGTGAGGCCCCTCTAGAATAGCGTAGAGCACCATCCCCAGGCACTGCGTTTGCGTCCAAGGCCCTGCGTTCGCGTAGGATAATTTCCCACCCCCAACCATAGACACATCGTGATCGCGTGAGTCACGCCGCGATCGCGGAGAGCAAAACACAGAACACCAGAAACAAATCGAAAACCATAATTTTCAAACTCTTTTGCACCCCGACACCTACCCGGAACTCAACCAGGCCCTTGGGGCCCAAAACCAAATATACGCACGACTTCAAAATCATCCTACAAACTTATTCGAGTAATAACACCACTAATATAACATCAAAACCAATGAATTAAACTCAAAAATCTATAGAATTTTCTCAAACTTCATAAACTTCTAAATTCTCCAATTTGATCCGAAACACGTCAAACCAAGTCCGTTTCATTCCAAATTTTACAGATAACTCAGATAACACATATTGAACTTGTTCCAAGCATCGAAACCATAATACGGGCCCGGTAACTCAGATTTCACATCAAAGTTCATTTTCAAAAGTCTTTCTTATTTTCAGAAAACAATTTTCTTTAAAAATTCATTTCTCAGGCTTGGGACCTCGGGATTTGATTCCGGGAATACGCCCAAGTCCCATATTTTCTCACAGACCCTCCGAGATCATAAAATTACGGGTCCGGGTCCGTTTACCAAAAATGTTGACCAAAGTCAACTTTATTCCATTAATTATCATAAATTTAACAGTTCAACACATTTCCACATAAAAACTTCCCAGCTACGCGCTCGGGCTGTGCACGCACATCGAGGTGAGATTAACGGAGTCTTTCAGGGCCCCGGAACACAGTTTTTTTTGCTAAATTATACAAGATGACCTTTTGGGTCATCACAATCTCCACCTCTTAAATAACCGTTCGTCCTCGAACGGACATAGAAAAGTACCCGAAATGGGGAAAAGGTGGGGATAATGGCTCCGCATATCGGGCTCGGATACCCAAGTAGCTGCCTCAACAGGCTGACCTCTATACTGAACACGAACCGAAGGATAACTCTTCTATCTCAACTGTCGCACTTGCCGATCTAATATGGCTACCGGTTCCTCCTCATAAGACAAATCCTTGTCCAACTGGACACCACTAAAGTCAAGTACATGAGATGGGTCCGCAATATACCTTCGGAGCATAGACACGTGAAATACTTGATGTAAGGCTGATAAACTAGGTGGAAAGGCAAGTCTGTAGGCCACCTCTCCTACATTGTCCAAAATCTCAAATGGACCAATGTACCTAGGGCTCAACTTGCCCTTCTTTCCGAATCTCATCACGCCCTTCATGGGTATCTCGAAGAAATACCCGGTCGCCTATCATAAATGCCAAATCTCGAACTCTGCGATCCGCATAACTCTTCTGCCTGGACTGAGTTGTACGAAGTCTATCCTGAATGATCTTCACCTTGTCTAAGGCATCTTGGACTAACTAAGAACCCAACAATCTAGTCTCTCCCGGCTCAAACCATCCGACTGGAGACCGATACCGTCTACTATACAACGCCTCATACGGAGCCATCTGAATGCTCGATTGATAGCTGTTATTGTAGTCAAACTCAGCTAAAGGCAAGAACTAGTACCATGAATCTCCAAAGTCAATAACACAAGCTCGCAACATATCCTCCAAAATCGGATTAGTACGCTGGGACTGTCCGTCCGTCTGAGGATGATACGGTGCTCAAATCAATCTGGGTGCCCAAATCTCGCTAAAATACTCTCCAGAAATGGGAGGTAAACTGAGTACCTCGATCTGATTAATGATATAGGCACACCATGCAGTCTAACAATCTCTCTCATATAGATCCTTGCCAACTTCTCTGCTGAATACGAGACTGATACTGGAATGAAGTGCACTGACTTGGTCAGCCTAACCATAACAACCCATACTGAATCAAACATCCTCTCAATCAGTGGGAGTCCAACTACAAAGTCCATGGTGATACGCTCCCACTTCCACTCGGGAAGTTGAATCTGCTGCATCAAACCACCGGGTCTCTGGTGCTCGTACTTAACCTGCTGACAATTCAAGCATCGAGCTACATAAGCTACAATATCATTCTTCATTCTACGCCATCAATAATCCTGCCGCAAGTCCTGGTACATCTTTGCGGCACCCGGATGAATGGATTATCGGGAACTGTGGGCCTCCTATAGTATCAACTCACGAATACCATCCGCATCAGGTACACAAATCCGTCCTTGAATCCTCAAAACTCCCTCAACATCAACCTTAACTTGCTTGGCATCTCCGTGCTTGACTCTATCTTTAAGAACACATAAATGGCGATCATCATACTGCCTGGACCGAATACGGTCATATAAGGAAGAACGGGTTATTGTATGGGCCAAAACACAGCCAATCTCAGAAACCTCCAATCTCATAAATCGGTTGGCTAACGCCTGAACATTCCAAAGCAAGAGGTCGCTCTCCGGCTGATAGATAGGCAAGAATACCCATACTAGCTGACTTCTGGCGCAAAGCATCGGCCACCACATTGGCCTTCCCCGGATGATAAAGAATGGTAATATCATAATCCTTCAGCAACTCTAACCATCTCCTCTTCCTCATGTTTAACTCCTTCTGTTTGAACAGATACTGTAAGCTCTTATGATCCGTGAACACTTCACATGGCACACCATACAAATAATGCCTCCAAATCTTCAATGCATGCACAATAGCTGCTAACTCCAAGTCATGAACTGGATAGATCTTCTCATGGACCTTCCACTGACGAGAAGCATAGTCTATAACCTTGCTATCCTGCATCAACACTGCACCAAGCCCAACACGTGAAGCATCACAATACTCGGTATACGATCCTGAACCTGTGGGCAAAACCAACACTAGTGCCGTGGTCAAAGCTGTCTTGAGCTTCTGAAAGCTGGCCTCGCACTCATCAGACCACCTGAATTGGTCACTCTTCTTAGTCAACTTGTTCATCGGGGCTACAATGGATTAAAATCCCTCTACAAACCGACGGTAATAACATGCTAAGCCCAAGAAACTCCGGATCTCTATAGCTGAGGTGGATCTAGGCCAATCTATGACTGCTGAAATCTTCTTGGGATCCACCTTAACATCCTCTGACGATACCACATGGCCTAGAAATGCAACTGAACTCAACCAAAACTCACACTTGGAGAATTTCGCATACAATTCTGGAGGACGACTCTAAGGTGTTGCTAATGCTCCTCTCGGATGCGAAAGTATACCAATATATCATCAATCAAAACAATCATAAATGAGTCCAAATAAGGCCTGAACACTCGGTGCATCAACTCCATGAAAGCAGCTGGGGCATTTGTCAGCCCAAATGACATCACCAAGAACTCATAATGCCCATAACGAGTGCGAAAAGCTGTCTTAGGGATATCGGACGCCCTAATCCTCAGCTGATGGTAACCAGATCTCAAGTCAATCTTGAAAAATACTGAAGCACCCTGAAGCTGGTCGAATAAATCATCAATCCTCGGCAAAGGATACTTGTTCTTAATAGTCACCTTATTCAAATGCCGGTAGTCAATACACATCCTCATCGAGCCATCTTTCTTCTTGACAAACAATACTGGAGCACCCCAAGGAGAGACACTAGGCCTAATGAAGCCTTTGTCCAACAAATCTTTCAACTCCTTCAACTCTGGCAGGGCCATACGATACGGCGGAGTAGAAATAGGCTGGGTGCACTGATCTAACTCAGTACAAAAATCAATATCCCTGTCAGGTGGCATACTCGGCAGGTCAGCAGGGAAAACCTCTGGAAAGTCACAAACCACGGGCACAGACTCCAAGGAAGTAACCTCGGCGCTAGAATCACGAACATATGTCAAATAGGCCAAACAACCCTTCCCAACCCTGCGCCGAGCCTTCATATAAGAAATAACTCTACCCGAAGAATGACTAGGAGTTCCCTTCCACTCCAAACGAGGCACCCCTGGCAAAGCCAAGGTCACTGTCTTGGCATGACAGTGCAGAGTAGCATAATAGGGGGATAACCAATCCATCCCCAATATAACATCGAAGTCAACCATATCCAGAAGAAAAATATCAACCTGAGTCTCCAGACCACCCATGACTACTAAGTAAGCATGGTAGACTCAATCTACCACAATAGAATCACCCACCGGTGTAGGCACATGCACATCAGTACTTAAGAATCACGGGGCGTACTCAAATAAGGGGCAAAATATGAAGACACATAGGAGAATGTAGAACCCGGATCAAATAACACCAAAGCCTCCCTGCTGCAAACTGAAACCGTACCTGTAATAACTACATCAGAAGCCTCGGCATCAGGCCTGGCAAGAAAAGCATAGCACCGGGGCTGAGCCCCTCTAATCTGATCATCTCTGGGTCGACCTACTACGGCCTGACCTCTACCTCTCGTGGCGTGTCCTCCCCCTCTATGAGTCTGACCTCTAGCTCTGGCATCCCGACCGCCACCACTAGCTGGCTGAGAGGGTAGGGGTGCGTCTGACATGGGAACCATTGCACGGGAACCCTGATAATGAGGACCACTAGAAGCTCGGAGACTATACTAGGCAATGTGCCCCGGAACACCACAAGAATAACACGACCTCTGCTGATATGGCTGGGGACTCTGGAACTGTCCCTGATGACCCTGGTAACCACCCTGCTAACTCTGAAGCGGCGGTGCACTGATAGGTGCTGGTGGTGCACCAATAGGAGCTGGCAGTGCATTGTGAGCTACTTGAAGTGCCGACTGATAGGGTCTGGAAGGATGACCTATGCTTGAATGGAACGACATCACCCTTTGTGCTTTTACTCTCTTCCTCACGATGCAGTGTATCATGTATGGCAATGTGAATCATATCACGACATCAACCTTCATGATTTTAAATATAAATCATGGCACGACATCAACCTTCGTGCTTTAATATAAATCATGGCACGACATCACCCTTCGTGCTTTTACTCTCTTCCTGACTATGCAACATATGATGTAATTAATGTAAATCATGGCACGACATCACCCTTCGTTCTTTTACTCTCTTCCTCACAATGCAATATATGATGTGATCAATGTAAATCATGGCACGACATCACCCTTTGTGCTTTTACTCTCTTACTCACTATGCAATATATGATGTGATCAATGTAAATCATGGCACGACATCACCCTTTGTGCTTTTACTCTCTTACTCACTATGCAATATATGATGTGATCAATGTAAATCATGGCACCGCATCACCCTTCGTTATTTACACTCTTGCTCACCAATGCAATGACAATTATTAAAATGGCAAGGAATGCAGCATAGTGGAATCACAAATCATAATCACCCGACAAGGGGAGAATATCAGTCATTATCATAACAAATTACCCGGCCATGGTCTCAGCTACAATCAACCTTTTCAAGTATATCCTTTACAGTTGGGTCCTTAATAGGACCATTACATCACAAGTTCATCAACGAGGATTTTCAACAACAATCAATTTCCAAGTAGAGATAAGTTTATATTATAACGAACATGGAGGTAATAATAAGATTTCTAACGACAGTTGACTCACGGGCATGCTTGACACATAATTCATAAGTACTTGTCACCTCACCTATGCATTGAACATGATAAACACTTAACACATAGCATACAATACCTATTCCCTCACCAAAGTTGGGCAAGACACTTACCTCGGGTCCAAAAATAGCAATCAAGCCTCTAACACCGCCTTTCCTTTTGAATTCAACTCCGGAACAACAATATCTAGACATAATTAACTTATTAACATCAATAATCACTCATTAATACAATACCATAGCCTAAATATACAATTCCTAGCATTCTTCCAAAAATACCAAAACCCGACCCTAGGCCTGCTTGGTCTAAACACGAGGCTCGGACCAAAACCCGATCACCCATACCCCCACGAGTTCAAATATGATTTGTTTTGAAATCCGACCCCAAATTGAGGTTGAATTACCCAAAATCCCATAACCCTAACTCTACCCAAATTCCCTAATTTCTACATTGTTTTCATGATTTTAGGCGTAAATTCTAGTGATTAGTTGATGAAAGTGAGAGGAAATGATGTTAAGAACACTTACCTATGGATCTAGGGTGATGAAGGTCTTCAAATTTCTCCTAAGGAGAGTTGGGAAGAAGGTGGGTTGAGAAAAGTGGTGAGAATCCCGTAATGTTTATGTTTTTAAGGCATTAAAATGACTGGGTGAATTTACTCTACACGATCACGGAAAGGGAGTTCCGATCGCGGAGAGTATTGGGTTTTAGACTTACGCGATCGCGAACAAGGGACATCGATCGCGGGGGTACTGGACACTGACCGTCGCGATCGCGACCGTTCGCGTAGAGCAACAGGCTGCTCCGCCCCCAGATCCCTTTAACGCTATGAGATCGCGTAGAGCACCACCCCCGACACTGCGATCGCGTCTAAGTCCCTGCGTTCGCGTAGGGTAATTTCCCACCCCCAACTATAGACACATCGCGATCGCGTGAGTCACATTGCGATCGCGGAGAGAAAAATTTACAGATAACTCACATAACACATATTGAACCTGTTCCGGGCATCGAAACCATAATACGGGCTCGGTAACACATATTTCACATCAAAGTTCATTTTCAAAAGTCTTTCTAATTTTCAAAAAATAATTTTCTTTAAAAATTCATTTTTCGGGATTGGGACCTTAGAATTTTATTCCGGGAATACGCCTGAGTCCCATATTTTCCCACGGACCCTCCGGGACCGTCAAATCATGGGTCCGAGTCCGTTTACTAGAAATGTTGACCAAAGTCAACATTATTCAAATAATTATCATAAATTCAACATTTCAACACATTTCCACATAAAAACATCCCGGATACACGCTCGGGTTGTGCATGCACATCGAGGTAAGATTAACGGAGGCTTTCGGGGCCTCGGAACACAATTTTTTGGCTAAATTATACAAGATGACCTTTTGGGTCATCATATAGATTTTGCAAAAAATAAATCTAAGCGAGATCTTGCTGATATTAAGTGCTACAAATGCGAAAAATTTGGCCACATAGCTCCAAATTGTAAGCTTCAAAAGTTGAAAACCTTAGAACTAGACGATGAGTTACATGATAAGGTTTATAGTTTGTTATAAACTTCTGGATCAAAATCTGATTATAATTCTGAATCAAAATCTGAAGCTGAACTGGATTTATTTTATCGGATAGTGATAAAAATCGTGATAATGTTTGTACAACTTGCAAAGATGATACATGTACTTGTGACGATGGTGAATTTTACAAATTACAATCTCAATTTCAAGATTTGAACATGAAAACTATTACATCTGATAATGTAATAGAGCTTTTAAAGGAAGTTACTGATGATAAACTTCGTGAAAAAATTATAAATTTGGCTGCAAATTCAAGTTCAAGTTCTTTAAAATCTTTTGAAAAACAAAAGAACAAATTTGAATATTATGCGCCCTATTCTTTGTCCGAAATTAATAACCATCTTAATAATAAAAATACTCCAACTAGAGATACTTCTTTGACGATCTAAAAGTTGAAATTGAAAATTTGAAAAGAGAAATTAAGTCTCTTAAACAAACTCAAATGATTTGAGATAACATGATTACTCAGATAGAGAAAAATAATTATCTAGCTGAGTTATCTAATGAGAAAGGTAAAGGCATTTCTGAAAATGATGATATGAAAAACCTGTTGATTTCAAACTGAAATATGATATGTTTTTAGGAATGATGCAAATTGTTATTGCTCATAAATTGTATATTAATCGTAATATTTTAATCGATAATAGTTTTTTCATAACTGACGTTGCTATGATTGATAGTGGAGCTGATGTGAGCTGCATTCAAGAAGGGTTAGTACCTACTAAATATTTTCAAAAAATCACTCATATGGTGAAATCTTCTTCTGGTCATGCTTTAGATATAAATTATAAATTACCTAATACACATATTTGTCAAAACAAAGTATGCATCCTCACTTATTTTTCCTGGTAAAAAATCAGTTATACCCTCCAATTATACTTGGAACACCTTTTATTAATGTTGTTTATCCTTTTACTACCATAGATTCAAAAGGTTTTACAGCTACTTACAAAAACAAAAAAATAAGTTACTCTTTTGTTATAGATCTCGTAACCAGAGATATTAATGCCCTTATTAATATGAAGCAGAGACATATTGATTCTTTGCAACTAAAGTTATTTAGCATGAATATATTCGATACGTTAAAAACCGCTAGAGTACAAGAAAATATCAAATTGATTTCTCATCAAATTTCTATTGATATTTGTGCTGATCATCCAAGTGCCTTTTGGAATCGGAAAAGGCACATTGTCGCTCTTCCATATGAAGATAATTTTTCTGAGGATGATATCCCTACTAAATCTCGACCTTGTCAGATGATCGCCGAATTGGTAGACTTCTGCAAAAAAGAAATTAATAATTTGCTACAAAAAAGTTTGATAAAACCTTCAAAATCTCCATAGTCTTGTACCGCTTTTTATGTTAATAATGCTGCAGAAAAGGAACGTGGCGTTCCTTGATTAGTTATAAATTATAAACCTTTAAATAAATATTTAAAATGGATTAGGTATCCTATCCCCAAAAAAAAGGATTTATTATCAAGATTATATGATGCCAATATATTTTCAAAGTTTTATTTAAAATCTGGTTAATGGCAGATTCAAATATTTAAAGAGGATACTTATAGAACTGCTTTTAATGTTCCATTCAGCCAATATGAATGGAATGTTATGCCTTTTGGTTTGAAAAACGCCCCTTCTGAATTTCTGAAAAATAATGAATGATATTTTTAATCCATATCTAGATTTTATCATCATTTTGTGATGACCCAAAAGGTCTTCTTGTGTAATTTAGCAGAAACTGTGTTTCGAGGCCTCAAAAACCTCCATTAATTTCACCTCGATATGCGTGCGTAGCCCGGGTGTGTAGCCAGGAAGCTTTTATGTAAAACTTGATGAAAAGTTGATTTCATAATGATTAATTGATTAAAGTTGACTTTGATCAACATTTTGGTAAACGGACCCAGACCCGTGATTTGACGGTCCCGGAGGGTTCGTAGAAAAATATGGGACTTGGGCGTATGCCCGGAATCGAATTCTGATGTCCCAAGCCCGAGAAATAATTTTTTAAAGAAAATTGTTTTCTGAAAATGATAAATACTTTTGAAAATGATAATTAATGTGAAAACCATGTTGCCGGGCCCGTATTATGGTTCCGGAGTACGGAACAGGTTGAATATCTGTTATGTGAGTTATCTGTGAAATCTGGTGTAAAACAGACTTGAAATGTCGAGTTTCGGAAAAAAAATCGGTATAATTAAGCCTTATGAAGTTTTGAGAAAATTCTAGGAGATTTGAGGTTTAATTCCTTGTTTTTGAGGATATTTTGGTGATTTAAATGCTTGAATAAGTCCGTAGGATGATTTGCGAGTCGTGTGTGTTTTTGGTTTGGAGACCCGAGGGCTCGGGTGAGTTTTGGGTAGTTAACAAGGTGTATAAAGTAGAAAAATCTGGTGTTTTTTATGTTCTGCTGGTGTCTGGTGTAACACCCTTTGCGAACACGGCCAAGGGCCCGCGAATGCGAAGGGTAATCATCTTGGCCTATGTTTTTACTCTACGCGAACGCGTAGAGGAAGACGCGAACGCAGAGCACTGGACAGTGCTTCTACGCGAACGCGTCCTCAGGGGTGCGAACACGTAGTGTTAATCGGGGGGACTGGGTAGGTTGTTCTTCGCGAACGCGACCCTAGGCTTGCGAACGCATAGGTCAGGGCTTCCAACCCCTCGCGAACGCGAAGGGTAATTTTTGCCCAGTGATTTTTAAAGCTTAAAAAAACAGAATGCATTCGGGATTTCCTCATTTTCATCACTCTTTTCTTTCTCAAACAACCATTGACGACCTCCAAGCTATTTCTCCTCCATAACCACTTGGGTAAGTGAATTCAACTCCAATTTCTTCAATTTTTCCTTCATCAACACTAGAATCGAGGCCTAGAATCCTAAAAACAAAGTAGCAATTAGGGGATTTGGGTAGAGTTAGGGATTTTGGGACTTTAGGGAATTCAACCTCAATTTGGGGTCGAATTTCAAAACAAATCATATATTTGAACTCGTGGGGGTATGGTTTATCGGGTTTTTGTCCGAGCCTCGTGTTTGGACCAAGCGGGCCCGGGGTCGAATTTTGGTATTTTTGGAAGAATTCTTGGAAATGGGTAATTAGGCCATGGAATCGATTTATTGAGTCAGTATTGATGTACTTGAGTTAATTATGTCTAGATAATATCATTCCGGAGTTGAATTCTAAAGGAAATGCGGTGTTAGAGGGTTGATTGCTATATTTTGGACCCGAGGTAAGTGTCTTGCCTAACTTTGGTGAGGGAATAGGTATCGCATGCTATGTGCTAAGTGTTTATCATGTCCATTGCATAGGTGAGGTGAAGAGTACCTATGCATTGTGTGTCAAGCATACCCGCGAGCCCATTTTTTATGAAATTCTTGTCCCTACTTCCATATCCTTTGTATTATCAATTTATCTCTACTTGGAAGTTGATTGTTGTTGAAAATAATCATTGATGAACTTCTTATGTAGTGGTCCTATTGATGACCCAACTGTAAAGGATATACTTGAAAAGGTTGGTTATAGCTGAGACCCTTGCTGGGCAATTTGTTGTGATAATGACTGATATTTTCCCCTTGCCGGGTGATCATGATTTGTGATTCCACTATGCTGCATTCCTTGCCATTTTGATAATTGTCATTGCATTGGTGAGAAAGAGTGTAAAGCACGAAGGGTGATTCCGTGCCATGATTTACATTGATTACATCATACATCGCATCATGAGGAAGTGAGTAAAAGCACGAAGGGTGATGCCGTGCCATGATTTACATCGATTACATCATACATTTCATAGTGAGGAAGAGAGTAAAATCACGAAGAGTGATGCCGTGCCATGATTTACATTGAAAAGAACGAAGGTTGATGCCGTTCCATGATTACCTTACAATACATGATACATTGCATCGTGTGGAAGAGATTAAAAGCATGCAGGGTGATGTCGTGCCATTATTCTAGTTATCTTACATCGTACATTGCATTGTGAGGAACAAAGTAAAAGCACGAAGGGTGATGCCGTGCCATTTATTACATTTCTGGCATTATGTTTCTTTCATTAGCATGTTTCTGATAAATTGCCTTCTTGTCTGTTCCTATGTGCTTAATTAACTGCTCTATTTCACCTGCTACCCCATTGTCTATTCCCGTATTCCCCTACGTAATTATTTATCTCTTGCCTTGTTGTTCCACGATATATGTTGTAGAATATGACAGGTTAACGTTTTTTGTCAAGTCTAGCCTCGTCACTACGTCGGCCGAGGTTAGGCTCGGCACTTACTCAGTACATGGGGTCGGTTGTACTGATTCTACACTGCACATCTTATTGTTGTGCAGATCCCTCGCTCGGACCCAGTGGACAGCGTTGAGGGAGTTTCCTTCAGTTCACCTTAGAGGCTTCAAGGTATACCCACTAGCGTTCGTGGGCCTTGGTGTCTCTCCTATCCCTAGTTCTTCACTGCTGTCTTGTTTTCTTCTAGTTTTCGGAGAAAGTTATGTATTTCTTTTCAGGCTTTGTATTTAGCATTCCTATAGACAATTATTGACCCGAGGTAAGTGTCTTGCCTAACTTTAGTGAAGGAATATGTATCACATGCTATGTTCTAAGTGTTTATCATGTCCATTGTATAGGTGAGGTGACAAGAACCTATGCATTGTGTATCAAGCATGCCCGTGAGTCCATTTTTGATGAAATTCTTGTCCCTACTTCCATATCCTCTGTATTGTGAATTTATCTCTACTTGATAGTTGATTGTTGTTGAAAATCCTCGTTGATGAACTTCTGATGTAGTGATCCTATTGATGACCCAACTGTAAAGGATATACTTGAAAATGTTTGTTATAGCTGAGATCCTTTCCAGACAGTTTGTTGTGATAATGACTGATATTTTCCCCTTGCCGGGTGATCATGATTTGTGATTCCACTATGCTGCATTCCTTGCCATTTTGATAATTGTCATTCTATTGGTGAGGAAGAGTGTAAAGCACGAAGGGTAATGTCGTGCCATGATTTACATTGATTACATCATACATCGGATAGTGAGGAAGAGAGTAAAAGCACGAAGGGTGATGTCGTGCCATGATTTACATTGATTACATCATACATTGCACAGTGAGGAAGAGAGTAAAAGCACGAATGGTGATGCCGTGTCATGATTTACATTTAAAAGCACGAAGGTTGATGTCGTGCCATGATTACATTACCATACATGACACATTGCATCGCGAGGAAGAGAGTAAAAGCACGAAGGGTGATGCCGTGCCATGATTCTTGTTATCTTACATCGTACAGTGCGTTGTGAGGAAGAGTGTAAAAGCGCGAAGGGTGATGCCGTGCCATTTATTACATTTCTGGCATTATGTTTGTTTCATTAGCATGTTTTCGATAAATTTTCTTCTTGTCTGTTCCTATGTGCTTAATTAGCTTCTCTATTTCACCTGTTACCCCATTGTCTGTTCCCGTATTCCCCTACGTAATTGTTTATCTCTTGCCCTTTTGTTCCACGAAATATGTTGTAGAATATGATAGGTTAACGTTTGTTTTAAAGTCTAGCCTCGTCACTACGTCGGCCGAGGTTAGGCTCGACTCTTATTCAGTACATGGGGTCGGTTGTACTGATGCTACACTGCACATCTTATTGTTGTGCAGATCCTGCACTCGGACCCAGTAGACAGCGTTGAGGGAGTTTCCTTCATTTCACCTTAGAGGCTTCAAGGTATACCCGCTGGCGTTCGTGGGCCTTGGCGTCTTTCCTATCCCTAGTTCTTCACTTCTGTCTTGTTTTCTTCTAGTTTTCGGAGACAGTCATGTATTTATTTTCTGGCTTTGTATTTAGCATTACTATAGACAGTTCGTGAGTTTGTGACTCCAGGTTTTGGGAGATTATTGCGACATTGTATTATGTTGTCTTTACGCAGCTTTAAACCTCATTTATTTCTGCTGTTAAGTTGAGAATTATTTTTAGCTTATTCTGTTAATTCGGTGTTATCATGTTAGTTTAACTGTACACGTTTGGCTCGTCTAGCGGGTTCAACGTTAGACGCCATCACGGCCCGATAGTGGGATTTCGGGGCATGACAGTTGGTATCAGAGCACTAGGGTGCTTAGGTCTCACAACTCACGGACAACTTGGTAGAGTCTGAGGGATCGGTATGGAGACATCTGTATTTATCCCCAGAGACTGCAAAGTTAGGATGACTCCACACTTCTTTTCATATCTGTCGTGCGATACGAATTCTGAGTACTGATTGAGTTTCTTTTCCATTCTCTCGCAGATGGCGAGGACGCGTGCTTCCCTTGGCTCTGCTCAGCAGGCAGACACTACTGCTACAGCTCCTACGAGGGGTCGAGGACGAGGACGAGGATGAGGACGAGGCGGGGTCCGGGCTCAGCCTAGAGAAGCAGCCCCAGTGCAGGACCCTCAGGTCGAGTCGGACGAGGAGTTCCCAGTTGGACCAGCTCAGGTTCCAAAGGGGTTCATAGCTACCTAGTGCTTCAGGAAGCTCTTGTCCGTCTAGTCGGACTCGTGGAGAGTGTAGCATAGGCGGGTCTTCTTCCTACTGCACCACCCGTCTCTCAGGCTAGGGGAGGTACCCAGACTCCGGCCACTCGGACGCTAGAGCAGCTAGCTCTACAGTTTTAGACTCCGGCAGCTCAGCCAGTCGGAGTAGCTCAACCGGGTATTGCAGCACCAGTAGCAGGGGGAGAAGCTATGTCAGCGGATGCCTTGTGGAGGCTGGAAAGTTTTTCTAGGTTATTCACTACTACTTTTACTAGTTCACCATCAGAGGATCCCCAGGATTATTTGGACAGCTGCCATGAGGTTCTTCGGAACATGGGCATAGTGGAGTCTAACAGAATTGACTTTGCTGCTTTTCGGTTATCTGGCGCAGCCAAGAGTTGGGGGAGAGACTATTGCTTAGCCAGACTAGCTGGGTCTGCACCTTTGACTTGGACTCAGTTCTCAGAGGTATTCTAGGGGAAGTTCCTTCCCATCACTCAGAGAGAGGACCTTTGGAGGCAGTTTGAGCGTCTTCAACAGGGATTCTTCAGGCAGAGGTCATCCTCCCAGACCCTATCAGTCGGCACTTCAGGTAGCTCACAGTGCACCACCATCACCTAGCAGTGCACCGCCGCTTAAGAGTTTCCAGGGTTGTTATCAGGGTCGTCAGGGACAGTTCCAGAGTCCCCAGCCATAATAGCAGAGGCCGTGTTATTCTTGTGGTGTTCTGGTGCACATTGCTAGGTATTGTCCCCGAGCTTCTAGTGGTCCTCAGTATCAGGGTTCCCGTGCTATGGTTCCCGCGCCAGGAGCACCCCCACCCTCTCAGCCAGCTAAGGGTGGCGCTCGGGGTGCCAGAGGTAGAAGTCAGACTCATAAAGGTGGAGGAAATGCCACGAGAGGTAGAGGTCAGGCCGCAGTAGGTCGACCTAGAGAGGATCAGATTGGAGGGGCTCAGCCCCTGTGCTATGCTTTTCCTTCCAGGCCTGATGCCGAGGCTTCTGATGAAGTTATTACAGGTACAGTTTCAGTTTGCAGCCGAGAGGCTTCAGTGTTATTTGATTCGGGTTCTACATTCTCCTATGTGTCTTCATATTTTGCCCCTTATTTTAGTATGCCCCGTGATTCCTTGAGTACTACTGTGCATGTTTCTACACCGGTGGGTGATTTTATAGTGGTAAATCGAGTCTACCGTGCTTGCTTAGTAGTCATGGGTGGTCTGGAAACTCAGGTGGATCTTTTGCTTTTGATATGGTTGACTTCGATGTTATATTGGAGATGGATTGGTTATCCCCCTATTATGCTATTCTGGACTGTCATGCCAAGATAGTGACCTTGGGAACATAGGCCAGATAGGCCAAACAACCCTTCCCGACCATGCGCAGAGGTTCCTTCCCTGGAGTCGATACCCATGGTTTGTGAGTTTCCAGAAGTTTTCCCTGCTGACCTGCCGGGTATGCCACCCGAAAGGGATATTGATTTTTGTATTGAGTTAGCTTAGGACACCCAACCTATTTCTATTTTGCCGTATCGTATGGCCCCGTCAGAATTGAAGGAGTTGAAAGATCAGTTGAAGGATTTGTTGGATAAAGGCTTCATTAGGCCTAGTGTCTCTCCTTGGGGTGCTCCAGTATTGTTTTTCAAGAAGAAAGATAGCTCGATGAGGATGTGTATTGACTACCGTCAGTTGAATAAGGTTACTGTTAAGAACAAGTATCCTTTGTCGAGGATTGATGATTTATTCGACCAGCTTAAGGGTGCTTCAGTGTTTTCCAAGATTGACTTGAGATCTGGTTACCATCAGCTGAGGATTAGGGCGTCTGATGTCCCTAAGACAACTTTTTGCACTCTTTATGGGCATTATGAGTTCTTGGTGATGTCATTTGGGCTGACGAATGCCCCCATCGCTTTTATGGAGTTGATGCACCTAATGTTCATGCCTTATTTGGACTCGTTCGTGATTGTTTTCATTGATGATATATTGATATACTCTTGCAGCCGAGAGGAGCATGAGCAGCACCTTAGAGTCATCCTCCAGACTCTGAGAGATAGTCAGTTGTATGCCAAATTTTCCAAGTGCGAGTTCTGGTTGAGTTTAGTTGTCTTTCTAGGCCATGTGGTATCGTCAGAGGGCGTTCAGGTGGATCCCAAGAAGATTTCAACAGTCATAGATTGGCCTAGGCCCACCCTTAGCTATAGAGATCCGGATTTTTTTGGGCTTAGCAGGTTATTATCGCCGGTTGGTGGAGGGATTTTCATCCATTTCAGCCCTGATGACAAGTTTGACTCAGAAGAGTGCCCAGTTCAGGTGGTCTGATGAGCGCGAGGCGACTTTCAGAAGCTCAAGACAGCCTTGACCACGACACCAGTGTTTGTTTTGCCCACAGGTTCAGGAAAGTATATCGTGTATTGTGATGCTTCACAGGTTGGGCTTGGTGCAGTGTTGATGTAGGATGGTAGGGTTATAGCCTATGCTTCTCGTCAGTTGCAGGTCCATGAGAAGATATATCCAGTTCATGACTTGGAGTTAGCAGCTATTGTGCATGCATTGAAGATTTGTAGGCATTACTTGTATGGTGTGCCATGTGAGGTGTTCACGGATCATAAGAGCTTGCAATATTTGTTTAAACAGAAGGAGTTGAACATGAGACAGAGGAGATGGTTAGAGTTGCTGAGGGATTATGATATTACCATTCTTTATCATCCGGGGAAGGCCAATGTGGTGGCCGATGATTTGAGCCGAAAGTCAACTAGTATGGGTAGTCTTTCCTATTTATCAGTCGAAGAGCGACCTCTTGCTTTGGATGTTCAGGTGTTAGCCAACCGATTTGTGAGATTGGAGGTTTTTGAGACTGGTAGTGTTTTGGCTCATACCGTGGCCCGTTCTTCGTTGTATGACTGTATTCGGGCCAAGCAGTATAATGATTGGAACTTATGTGTTCTTAGAGATAGAGTCAGGAACGGAGATGCCAAGCAGGTTACGGTTGATGATGAGGGAGTATTGAGGATGCAGGGTCATATTTGTGCACCTAATGTGGATGGTATTAATGAGTTGATACTTCAGGAGGCCCATAGTTCCCGATATTCTATTCATCCGGGCGCTGCAAAGATGTACCTGGACTTGCGGCAGCAGTATTGGTGGCAGAGGATGAAGAAGGATATTGTAGCTTATGTAGCTCGGTGCTTGAAACAGGTTAAGTACGAGCACCAGAGACCCGGTGGTTTGATGCAGCAGATTCAGCTTCCCGAGTGGAAGTGGGAGCGTATCACCATGGACTTTGTAGTTGGAATCCCACAAACTCAGAGGATGTTCAATGAAGCATGGGTCGTTGTGGATAGGCTGACCAAGTCAGCGCACTTCATTCCAGTATCATGTTCGTACTCAGCAGAAAAATTGGCAAGGATCTATATGAAAAGAAATTGTTAGGCTGCATGGTGTGCCCATATCCATTATATCATACTGAGGTACTCAATTTACCTCCCATTTTTGGAGAGTATTTCAGCGAGAGTTGGGCCCCCAGATTGATTTGAGCATCGCATTTCATCCTCAAACAGACGGGCAGTCCGAGCGCACTATTCAGATTTTGGAGGATATGTTGCGAGCGTGTGTTATTGACTTTGGTGGTTCATGGGACTAGTTCTTTCCTTTAGCTGAGTTTGCCTACAACAACAGCTATCAGTCGAGCATTCAGATGGATTTGTATGAGGCGTTGTATGGTAGACGGTGTCGGTCTCCAGTCGGATGGTTTGAGCCAGGAGAGGCTAGATTGTTGGGTTCTGAGTTAGTCCAGGATGCCTTGGACAAGGTGAAGATCATTCAGGATAGACTTCGTACAACTCAGTCTAGGCAGAAGAGTTATACGGATCGCAGGGTCCGAGATTTAGCATTTATGATAGGCGACCGGGTATTTCTTCGGGTGTCGCCCATGAAGGGCGTGATGAGATTCAGAAAGAAGGGCAAGTTAAGCCCTAGGTACATTGGTCCATTTGAGATTATTGACAAGGTAGGGGAGGTGGCCTACAGACTTGCCTTGCCACCTAGTTTGTCAGCCGTGCATCCAGTATTTCATGTGTCTATGCTCCGGAGGTATGTTGTGGACCCATCTCATGTACTTGACTTCAGTGGTGTCCATCCGGACAAGGATATGTCTTATAAGGAGGAGCTGGTAGCATATTAGATCGGCAGGTGCGACAGTTGAGATCGAAGAGTTATCCTTCGATTCGTGTTCAGTGGAGAGGTCAGCCTATTGAGGCAGATACTTGGGAGTCCGAGCCCGGTATGCGGATCCGTTATCCCCATCTTTTCCCCGATTTAGGTACTTTTCTATGTCCATTCGAGGACGAACAGATGTTTTAGAGGTGGAGATTGTGATGACCCAAGTGTAATTTAGCAAAAAATGTGTTTCAAGGCCCTGAAAACCTCCGTTAATCGCACCTTGATATGTGTGCGCAGCCCGGGTGTGTATCCGAGAAGCTTTTATGCGAAAACTTGATGAAAAATTGATTTCATAATGATTAATTGATTAAAGTTGACTTTGGTAAACATTTTTGGTAAACGGACCCGGACTCGTGATTTGACGGTCCCGGAGGGTCCGTAGAAAAATATAGGACTTGGGCGTATGACCGGAATCGAATTCGAAGGTCCCAAGCCCGAGAAATGAATTTTTAAAGAAAATTGTTTTTTGAAAATAATAAAGACTTTTGAAAATGATAATTAATGTGAAAACCGTGTTGCCGGGCCCGTATTATGGTTCCGGAGCCCAGAACAGGTTGAATATATGTTATGTGATTTATCTGTGAAATTTGGTGTAAAACGGACTTGAAATGTGGAGTTTCGGATAAAAAATCGGAAAAATTAAGCCTTATGAAGTTTTGAGAAAATTCTAGGAGATTTGAGGTTTAATTCCTTGTTTTTGAGGATATTGTGGTGATTTAAATGCTTGAATAAGTCCTTAGGATGATTTCGGAGTCGTGTGTGTTCTTGGTTTGGAGACCCGAGGGCTCGGGTGAGTTTCGGGTAGTTAACGAGGTGTATAAAGTAGAAAAATCTGGTGTTTTTGATGTTCTGCTGGTGTTTGGAGTAACACCCTTTGCGAACGCGGCCAAGGGCCCGCGAACGCGAACGCGAAGGATAATCATCTTGGCCTGTGTTTTTACTCTACGCGAACGCGTAGAGGAAGACGGGAACGCGGAGCACTGGACAGTGCTTCTACGCGAACGCGTTCCCATGGGTGCGAACACGTAGTGTTAGTATGGGGGGATGGGTAGGTTGTTCTTCGCGAATGCGGCCCTAGGCTCGCGAACACATAGGGCAGGGCTGCCAACCCTTCACGAACGCGGCCATGTGCTCGCGAACGCGAAGGGTTATTTTTGCCTAGTGATTTTTAAAGCTTAAAAAACAGAATGCATTCGGGATTTCCTCATTTCCATCACTCTATTCTTCCTCAAACCCCCATTGACGACCTCCAAGCTATTTCTTCTGCATAACCACTTGGTTAAGTGACTTCAACTCCAATTTCTTCCATTTTTCCTTTATCAACACTAGAATCTAGGCCTAGAATCCTAAAAACAAAGTAGAAATTAGGGGATTTGGGTAGAGTTAGGGATTTTGGGACTTTTGGGAATTCAACTTCAATTTGGGGTCGGATTTCAAAACAAATCATATATTGAACTCGTGGGGGTATGGGTGATCGAGTTTTGGTCCGAGCCTCGTGTTTGCACCAAGCGGGCTCGGGGTCCAATTTTGGTATTTTTTGAAGAATGCTTGGAAATGGGTAATTAGGCTATGGAATCGATTTATTGAGTCATTATTGATATACTTGAGTTAATTATGTCTAGATAATATCATTCCGAAGTTGAATTCTAAAGGAAAGGCGGTGTTAGAGGGTTGATTGCTATATTTTGGACCCGAGGTAAGTGTCTTACCTAACTTTAGTGAAGGAATAGGTATCGCATGCTATGTTCTAAGTGTTTATCATGTCCATTGTATAGGTGAGGTGACGAGTACCTATGCATTGTGTATCAAGCATGCCCGTGAGTCCATTTTTGATGAAATTCTTGTCCCTACTTCCATATCCTCTGTATTATGAATTTATCTCTACTTGGAAGTTGATTGTTGTTGAAAATCCTCGTTGATGAACTTCTGATGTAGTGGTCCTATTGATGACCCAACTGTAAAGGATATACTTGAAAAGGTTTGTTATAGCTGAGACCCTTGCCAGACAGTTTGTTGTGATAATGACTTATATTTTCCCCTTGCCGGGTGATCATGATTTGTGATTCCACTATGCTGCATTCCTTGCCATTTTGATAATTGTCATTGCATTGGTGAGGAAGAGTGTAAAGCACAAAGGGTGATGTCGTGCCATGATTTACATTGATTACATCATACATTGCACAGTGAGGAAGAGAGTAAAAGCACGAATGGTGATGCCGTGTCATGATTTACATTTAAAAGCACGAAGGTTGATGTCGTGCCATGATTACATTACCATACATGACACATTGCATCGCGAGGAAGAGAGTAAAAGCACGAAGGGTGATGCCGTGCCATGATTCTTGTTATCTTACATCGTACAGTGCGTTGTGAGGAAGAGTGTAAAAGCACGAAGGGTGATGCCGTTCCATTTATTATATTTCTGGCATTATGTTTGTTTCATTAGCATGTTTTTGATAAATTTCCTTCTTGTCTGTTCCTATATGCTTAATTAACTGCTTTATTTCACCTGTTACCCCATTGTCTGTTCCCGTATTCCCCTACGTAATTGTTTATCTCTTGCCTTGTTGTTCCACGAAATATGTTGTAGAATATGATAGGTTAACGTTTGTTTTCAAGTCTAGCCTCGTCACTACGTCGGCCGAGGTTAGGATCGACTCTTATTCAGTACATGGGGTCGGTTGTACTGATGCTACACTGCACATCTTATTGTTGTGCAGATCCCGCACCCGGACCCAGTGGACAGCGTTGAGGGAGTTTCCTTCATTTCACCTTAGAGGCTTCAAGGTATACCCGCTGGCGTTCGTGGGCCTTGGCGTCTTTCCTATCCCTAGTTCTTCACTTCTGTCTTGTTTTCTTCTAGTTTTCGGAGACAGTCATGTATTTATTTTCTGGCTTTGTATTTAGCATTACTATAGACAGTTCATGAGTTTGTGACTCCAGGTTTTGGGAGATTATTGCGACGTTGTATTATGTTGTCTTTATGCAGCTTTAAACCTCATTTATTTCTGCTGTTAAGTTGAGAAGTGTTTTTAGCTTATTCTATTAATTCGGTGTTATCATGTTAGTTTAACTGTACACGTTTGGCTCGTCTGACGGGTTCAACATTAGACGCCATCACGGCCCGATAGTGGGATTTCGGGGCGTGACTCATTTATATTGATGACATATTAGTATTTTCTAAATCATTGGAAATGCATATTAAACATCTTGATATTTTTAAGAATTGTTATAAAAAATGGTTTAGTTATTTCAAAACCAAAGATGAGTTTATTTCAAACAGACGTTCGATTTTTAAGACATAATATTTGTCAAGGAAAAATTACTCCTATTCAAAGATCGATTGATTTATCATCAAAATTTCCTGATGTTATTACGGACATAACTCAATTACAAAGATTTTGGAAATTTTAGATTACATATCGCATTTTTATAAAGATTTTCTCGAGACTTGGCCCCTTTATATGATAGGCTAAAAAAGAATTACAAAAATCCTTGGACGGATAGTCATACTACATTAGTTAAGAGTATTAAACAATGTGTTAAGGTTTTACCTTGTTTGACTCTTGCTAATCCAGCATGGAAAAAGATTATTGAGACAGATGCGTCTAATATCGGCTACGGCGGGATTTTAAAACAAGTTAATCCTTGCAATAACTGTGAATATTTGATAAGATTTCACTCAGGAAACTGGACTGAAACCTAGAAAAAATATGCTACTGTGGCTCATGAAATGTTAACTATTGTTAAATGTGTTTTAAAATTTCAAGATGATCCGTACAATCAAAAGTTTTTAATAAAAACTGATGCTCAATCTGTTAAATATATGTTTGACAAAGATTTTAAACATGATGCTTCACAATTAATATTTGCAAGATGGCAGGCTCAATTAGCCCCTTTTGATTTCGAAATCCAGTATAAAAAGGGAACTAAAAATTCTCTTCCCGATTTCTTATCTTGTGAATACTTAAGTTCATCATGAATTTCGATACAACCTTTCTAGATGAAGAAACGTTAATCACTATTTTAAAGGTGGTTAAGTTATATAGAGCCCTACAGGGTCTAATAAATTGAAAAAAACCATTGACGATATTGTCAAAAAAGAATTTTCTATTCATTATTATCCTTATTCTGATGAAATTAGAACTGATATGCAAGACTACTATTTATCCGAATAATCTGAGTTGTTATATTTGCAGCATGGACCCTCCGTGGGCCAAAGGAAGAAGTAAAGGAAAAGGTGGAAGACCATTCCCAGGAAACTCATACTCTCATGGATCGTCATACGGATCCTCATCCAACTCGCAGTAATACAAATGGGAAAAAGGAGCTTAGTTAATGAGAAGATATCTCTCAGAGTAGAATCTTCATGTACCCCTTCTATTCATCTGGAAGATATTCTAGAAGATAGCCCGTTATACGGACATCTGCTGGCATATTTAGCTGCCAAAAGCAAAGTGATACATTTGCTTCAGTTTCTAAAGAAGAGGACACTGATGATATCAAGTCCTATGAAAAATTGCAAAAAATATAAATAATATTTCTTTTAGAAAACTCTGAGATTCAGAGAAAAGATGAGCATTGGAAGATATTCCAAAGATATTTTATTAATGGATTATATTATCCGGGTGAGTCATACAAAACCTGTTCCTATTATGAAACTATTCTCACCAGTACATGAAGTGCAGAGTTTCAACACTTTTCTGGTTATAACACAGCCGAGAATGTTTATAACTTCTCAAAAATAATTATTAAACAGATTATATCTGTTGAAGATTGGGGGATTTCCACAATGAAGGAAAGGCAGATAAGCCTTAACAAAACCCGTATGAATTTTACATATTGGGATTATATCCAAGCCTTTGTATCACGGCCTGAAATCCCACCTTCAGTCGTGATGGCGTCTAATGTTGAACCCGCTAGACAAGACAACGTGTGCAGTTGAACTAACATGATAACTCCGAATTAACAGAATAAGCTAAAAACAATTCACCATTCTTAACAGCAGAAATAGATAAAGTTTCAAAACTAAGTAAAGATAAAATAATACAACGTCGCAATAATTCCCCAAAACCTGGAGTCACAAACTCACGAAATGTCTATAGGAGTGCTAAATACAAAGTCTGAAAGGAAGTACATGACTGTCTCTGAGAACTAGAGGAAAGACAAGAAAGAAATACAGGAACTAGGGATAGGAGAGACGCCAAGGCCCACAAACGTCAACGGTATACCTAGGAAGCCTCTGGGGTGGACTGAAGGTGACTCCCTCAATGCTGTCCACTGGTTCTGAGTGCGGAATCTGCACAACAATAAGATGTTCAGTGTAGCATCAGTACAACCGACCCCATGTACTGAGTATGTGCCGAGCCTAACCTCAGCCGAAGTAGTGACGAGGCTAGACTTGACAACAACGTTAACCTATCCTATTCTACGAGATATATTATGGAAAACAAAGCAAAAAATAAACATATAAGTAGGGGGATATGGGAGCAGACAAAGGGGGTAACAAGTGAGATAGAGCAATTAATTAAGCACGTAGGAACAGACAAGAAGACAATTTATCAGAAAAATGCTAATGAAACAAATATAATGCCAGAAATGTAATAAATGGCACAGCATCACCCTTCGTGCTTTTACTCTCTTCCTCACGAAGCAATGTATCATGTATGGCAATGTGAATCATAGCACGATATCAACCTTCGTACTTTTAAATATAAATCATGGCACGACATCAACCTTCATGCTTTTAAATATAAATCATGGAACGACATCACCTTCGTGCTTTTACTCCCTTCCTCACTATGCAATATATGATGTAATCAAAGTAAATCATGGCACGACATCACCCTTCATGCTTTTACTCTCTTCCTCACTATGCAATATATGATGTGATCAATGTAAATCATGGCACGGCATCACCCTTCGTGCTTTACACTCTTCCTCACCAATGCAATGACAATTATCAAAATGGCAAGGAATGCAGCATAGTGGAATCACAAATCATAATCACCCGACAAGGGGAGAATATCAGTCCTTATCATAACAAACTGCCCAGCCAGGGTCTCATCTACAATTAACCTTTTCAATTATATCCTTTATAGTTGGGTCCTCAATAGGACCATTACATCACAAGTTCATCAACGAGGATTTTCAACAACAATCAACTTCCAAGTAGAGATAAGTTCATATTATAACGAACATGGAAGTAATAATAAGATTTCTATCGACAATAGACTCACGGGCATGCTTGACACACAATGCATAGGTACTCGTCACCTCACCTATGCATTGAACATGATAAACACTTAACACATAGCATACAATACCTATTCCCTCACCAAAGTTAGGCAAGACACTTACCTCGGGTCCAAAAATAGCAATCAAGCCTCTAACACCGCCTTTCCTTTTGAATTCAACTCCGGAACAACAATATCTAGACATAATTAACTTATTAACATCAATAATGACTCATTAATACAATCCCATAGCCTAAATATACAATTCCTAGCATTCTTCCAAAAATACCAAAATTCGACCCCGGGCCCGCTTGGTTTAAACACGAGGCTCGGACCAAAACCCGATCACCCATAACTCCACGAGTTCAAATATATGATTTTTTTTAAGTCTGACCCCAAATTGAGGTTGAATTACCCAAAATCCCATAAACCCTAACTCTACCCAAATTCCCTAATTTCTACTTTGTTTTCATTATTTTAGGCCTAGATTGTAGTGATTAGTTGATGAAAGTGAGAGGAAATGATGTTAATAAAACTTACCTATGGAGCTATGGTGATGGAGGTCTTCCAATTTCTCCTAAGGAGAGTGGGGAAGAAGGTGGGTTGAGGAAAGTGGTGAGAATCCCGTAATGTTTCTGTTTTTAAGGTATTAAAATGACTGGGGAAAATTTACTCTACGCGATCGCGGAAAGGGAGTTGCGATCGCGGAGAGTATTGGTTTTAGACTTACGCAATCGCGAACAAGGGACATCGATCTCGGTGGTACTGGACACCGACCGTCGCGATCACGACCGTTCGCGTAGAGCAACACGCTGCTCCGCCCCCAGATCCCTTTAACGCTATGCGATCACTTAGAGCACCACGCCCAGGCACTGCGATCGCGTCCAAGGCCCTGCGTTCGCGTAGGGTAGTTTCCCACCCCCAACCATAGACACATCGCGATCGCATGAGTCACGCCGCGATCGCGGAGAGTAAAACACAGAAAACCAGAAACAAATCGAAAACCAGATTTTTCCAACTTTTTTGCACCCCGACACCTACCCGGAACTCACCCGAGCCCTCGGGGCCCAAAACCAAATATACGCACGACTTCAAAATCATCCTACAAACTTATTCGAGTAATTAAACCACTAATATGACATCAAAACCAATGAATTCAACTCAAAAATCTATAGAATTTTCTCAAACTTCATAAACTTCTAAATTCTCCAATTTGATCTGAAACACGTCAAACGAAGTCCGTTTCTTTCCAAATTTTATAGATAACTCACATAACGCATATTGAACCTGTTCCGGGCATCGGAACCATAGCCCCGTAACACAGATTTCACATCAAAGTTCATTTTCAAAAGTCTTCTTATTTTCAGAAAATAATTTTCTTTAAAAATTGATTTCTCGGGCTTGGGACCGCGGAATTCGATTCCGGGAATATGCCCGAGTCCCATAATTTCCCACGGACCCTCCGGGACTGTAAAATCACGGGCCCGGGTCCGTTTACCCAAAATATTGACCAAAGTTAACTTTATTCTATTAATTATCATAAATTCAACAAACGCGCTCGGGCTATGCACGCACATCGAGGTGAGACTAACAGAGGTTTTCGGGGCCTCGGAACACAACTTTTTTTGCTAAATTATACAAGATGACCTTTTGGGTCATCACAATCTCCACCTCTAATACAACCGTTCATCCTCGAACGGACATAGAAGATTACTTGAAACAGGGAAAAGGTGGGGATAACGGCTCCACATATCGGGCTCGGACTCCCAAGTAGCTGCCTCAAGAGGCTGACCTCTCCACTGAACACGAACCGAAGGATAACTCTTCGATCTCAACTGTCGCACCTGCCGATCTAATATGGCTACTGGCTCCTCCTCATAAGACAAATCCATGTCCAACTAGACACCACTGAAGTGAAGTACACGAGATGGGTCCGCAATATACCTCCGGAGCATAGGCACGTGAAATACTGGATGCACGGCTGACAAACTAGGTGGCAAGGCAAGTCTGTAGGCCACCTCTCCTACGTTGTCCAAAATCTCAAATGGACCAATGTACCTAGGGCTCAACTTGCCCTTCTTTCCGAATCTCATCACGCCCTTCATGGTCGACACTCGAAGAAATACCCGGTTGCCTATCATAAATGCCAAATCTCGGACCCTGCGATCCGTATAACTCTCCTACTTGGACTGAGTTGTACGAAGTCTATCCTGAATGATCTTCACCTTGTCCAAGGCATCCTGGACTAACTTGAAACCCAACAATCTAGCCTCTCCCGGCTCAAACCATCCGACTGGAGACGGACATCGTCTACCATACAACGCCTCATACTGAGCCATCTAAATGCGCGACTGATAGCTGTTGTTGTAGGAAAACTCAGCTAAAGGCAAGAACTGGTCCCATGAACCTCCAAAGTCAATAAAATAATCTCGCAACATATCCTCCAAAATCAAAATAGTACGCTCGGACTGTCCGTACGTATGAGGATGAAATGCGGTGCTCAAATCAATCTGGGTGCCCAACTCTCGCTGAAATACTCTCCAGAAATGGGAGGTAAACTGAGTACCTCGGTATGATACAATGGATATGGGCACACCATGCCGTCTAAAAATCTCTCTCGTATAGATCCTTGCAACATTCTCTACTGAATACGAAACCGATACTGGAATGAAGTGTGCTGACTTGGTCAGCCTATCCACAACGACCCATACCGCATCAAACATCGTCTGAGTCCGTGGGAGTCCAATTACAAAGTCCATGGTGATACGCTCCCACTTCCACTCGAGAAGATGAATCTGCTACATCAAACCACCGGGTCTCTGGTGCTCGTACTTAACCTGCTCACAATTCAATAACCGAGCTACATAGAATACAATATCCTTCTTCATTCTACGCCACCAATAATGCTGCCGCAAGTCTTGGTACATCTTTGCGGCGCCTGGATGAATGGAATATCGGGAGCTGTGGGCCTCCTGTAGTATCAACTCATAAATACCATCCACATTAGGTACACAAATCCTTCCTTGCATCCTCAAAACTCCCTCAACATCAACCGTAACCTGCTTGGCATCTCCATGCCTGACTCTCTCTCTAAGAACACATAAATGGCGATCATCATACTGCCTGGCCCGAATACGGTCATATAAGGAAGAACGGGCTACGGTATGGGCCAAAATAGTGCCAGTCTCATAAACCTCCAATCTCACAAATCGGTTGGCTAACGCCTAAACATCCAAAGCAAGAGGTCGCTCTCCGACTGATAAATAGGAAAGACTACCCATACTAGATGACTTTCGACTCAAAGCATCGGCCACCACATTGGCCTTGCCCGGATGATAAAGAATGGTAATATCATAATCCTTCAGGAACTTTAACCATCTCCTCTGCCTCATGTTCAACTCCTTCTGTTTGAACAGATACTATAAGCTCTTATGATTTGTGAACACCTCACATGGCAAACCATACAAATAATGCCTCCAAATATTCAATTCATGTACAATAGCTGCTAACTTCATGTCATGAACTGAATAGATCTTCTCATGGACCTTCAACTGACGAGAAGCATAGGTTATAACCTTGCCATCCTGCATCAACAGTGTACCAAGCCAAACCCGTGAAGCATCACAATACACGGTATACAATCCTGAACCTGTGGGAAAAACCAACACTGGTGTCGTCGTCAAGGCTGTCTTGAGCTTCTGAAATCTCACCTCG
Organism: Nicotiana paniculata; assembly: GCA_005239505.1. NCBI lineage: Eukaryota > Viridiplantae > Streptophyta > Magnoliopsida > Solanales > Solanaceae > Nicotiana > Nicotiana paniculata. Next base: position 38,507 of record ML301994.1, on the reverse strand, counting down.
CACTCATTAGACAACCTGAATTGGGCACTCTTCTGAGTCAACTTGGTCATCGAGGCTGCAATGGATGAAAAGCCCTCCACAAACTGACGATAATAACCTGCTATGCCTAAGAAACTCCGGATCTCTATACCTGAGGTGGATCTAGGCCAATCTCTGACTGCTGAAATCTTCTTGGGATCCACCTGAACACCCTATGATGATACCTCATGGTCTACAAATGCAACCGAACTCAACCTAAACTCACACTTGGAGAATTTTGCATACAATTGACTATTCCTCAAAGTCTGGAGGATGACTCTAAGGTGCTTCTCATGCTCCTCTCGGCTGCGAGAGTATATCAATATATCATCAATGAAAAAAATCACAAATGAGTTCAAATAAGGCTTGAACACTCGGTGCATCAACTCCATGAAAGCAGTGGGGGCATTTAGCAGCCCAAATGACATCACCAAGAACTCATAATGCCATAACAAGTGCGAAAAGGTGTCTTAGGGACATCGGACGCCCTAATCCTCAGCTGATGGTAACAAGATCTCAAGTCAATCTTGGAAAACACTGAAGCACCCTAAATCTGGTCGGATAAATTATCAATCCTCGGCAAATGATACTTGTTCTTAATAGTAACCTTATTCAACTGCCGATAGTCAATACACATCCTCATTGAGCCATCTTTCTTCTTGACAAACAATATTGGAGCACCCCAAGGAGAGACACTAGGCCTAATGAAGCCTTTATCCAATAAATCCTGCAACTGATCTTTCAACTCCTTCAACTCTAGGGGAGCCATACGATACGTCGGAGTAGAAATAGGCTGGGTTTCCTAAGCTAACTCAATACAAAAATAAATATCCCTGTCAGGTGGCATACTCGGCAGGTCAGCAGGGAAAACCTCTGAAAACTCACGAACCACAGGCACAGACTCCAGGGAAGGAACCTCGACGCTAGAATCACAAACATAGGCCAAATAAGCCAAACAACCCTTCCCAACCATGTGCCGAGCCTTCATATAAGAAATAACTCTACCCGAAGAATGACTAGGAGTTCCTTTCCACTCCAAATGAGGCACCCCTGGCAAAGCCAAGGTCACTGTCTTGGCATGACAGTCTAGAATAGCATAATAGGGGGATAACCAATCCATCACCAATATAACATTGAAGTCAACCATATCCTGAAGCAAAAGATCAACATGAGTCTCCAGACCACCCATGACTACTAAGAAAGCACGGTAGACTCGATCTACCACTATAGAATCACCCACCGGTGTAGACACATGCACAACAGTACTCAAGGAATCACGAGGCATACTCAAAAAAGGGGCAAAATATGAAGACACATAGGAGAATGTAGAACTCGGATCAAATAACACCAAAGCCTCCCGGCTGCAAACTGAAACCGTACCTGTAATAACTACATCAGAAGCCTCGGTATCAGGCCTAGCAGGAAAAACATAATACCGGGGCTGAGCCCCTCCAATCTGATCATCTTGGGTTCGACCTACTACGGCCTGACCTATAGCTCTCGTGGCATGTCTTACACCTTTATGAGTCTGATCTCTACCTCTAGCACCCGACCGCCACCCCTAGCTGGCTGAGGGGGAGGGGGTGCACCTGACATGGCAAACATGGCATGGGAACCCTGACACTGAGGACCACTAGAAGCTGGGGGACAATACCTGGCAATGTTCCCCGCAACACCACAAGAATAACACGACCTCTTCTAATATAGTTGGGGACTCTAGAACTGTCCCTGACGACCCTGGTAACCACCTTGATACTTCTGAAGCGGCGGTGCACTGATAGGTGCTGATGGTGCACCAATAGGAGCTGACAGTGCACTGTGAGCTACATGAAGTGCCGACTGATAGGGTCTAGGAGGATAACCTCTGCCTGAAGAATCCCTTTCCCCAGATGAGGCTCCACTGAAACGACCGAAGTGATGGGGCCTCTTGTGAGCCCCCTGACCACCACCCTGTGACATAATCATCTCAATCCTCCTGGCCACATTGGCCGCATCCTGGAACGAAATATCAATACCTGACTCTCTAGCCATATGAAGTCTAATAGGCTGGACCAATCCCTAAATAAATCTTCGAACCCTCTCCCAATCAGTGGGAGTGTCATAATATCATGTCGAGCTAGAGTGATGAACCTAGTTTCGTACTGAGTGGTTGTCATAGATCCCTGCTGGAGACACTCAAACTGCCTCCGAAGGTCCTCTCTCTGAGTAATGGGAAGGAACTTCCCCAAAAATACCTCTGAGAACTGAGTCAAAGGCAAAGATGCAGACCCAACTGGCTTGGTCAAGGAATAGTCTCTCCACCAAGTCTTGGCGGAACCCGATAGACGAAAGGTAGCAAAATCAACTCCATTGGACTCTACTATGACCATGTTTCGAAGAACCTCATGACAGCTGTCCAAATAATCCTGGGGATCCTCTGATGGTGAACCATTAAAAGTAGCAGTGAATAACTTAGTGAACCTGTCCAGTCTCCATAAAGCATCCGCTGACATAGCTACTCCCTCTGCTACCGGTGCTTCAATACCCGGCTGGGCTACTCCGGCTGGCTGAGGTGCCGGAGACTGAAACTCAGGATCTAGCTGCTCTGGCGTGCGAGTAGCAGGAGTCTGGGTCCCTACCCCAGCTTGAGAGACGGCTGGTGCAGTAGGAAGAAGTCCCGCTTATGCTACACTCTCCATGAGTCCGACTAGACGAACAAGAGCGTCCTGAAGCACTGGGGTAGCTATGAACCCCTCTGCGACCTGAGCTGGTCCAACTGGGACTGCTGGAACTAGGACCTCCTCGTCAGACTCGACCTGAGGGTCCTCCACTGGGGCTGCTTTTCTAGGTTGAGCCGGGCCTCAGCCTCGGCCTCTAGCACGGCCTCGTCCTCGACCTCGACCCCTCGTAGGTAGCAGGAGTGTCGGGATGCTGAGCAGAACCAAGGGAAGCACGCGTCCTCGCCATCTGCGAGAGAATAGAATAGAAACTCAATCAGTACTTAGAATTCAAATCGCACGACAGAAAATAAGAAAAGTGAAGTTATTCCTAACTTTGAAGCCTTTGGGGGATAAATACAGACGTCTCCATACCGATCCCTCAAACTCTACCAAGTTGTCCGTGAGTTGTGAGACCTAAGCAACATAGAGCTCTGATACCAACTTGTCACGGCCCGAAATCCCACCTTCAGTCGTGATGGCGTCTAACGTTGAACCCGCTGGACAAGACAACATGTGGAGTTGAACTAACATGATAACTCCGAATTAACAGAATAAGCTAAAAACAGTACACCATTCTTAACAACAGGAATAGATAAAGTTTCAAAACTAAGTAAAGATAACATAATACAACGTCACAATAATTCCCCAAAACCTGGAGTCACAAACTCACAAACTGTCTATAGGAGTGCTAAATACGAAGTCTGAAAGGAAGTACATGACTGTCTCTGAGAACTAGAGGAAAGACAAGACAAAAATACAAGAACTAGGGATAGGAGAGACACCAAGGCCCACGAACGTCAGCGGTATACCTTGAAGCCTCTGGGGTGGACTGAAGGTGACTCCCTCAATGCTTTCCACTGGGTCCGAGTGCGGGATCTGCAGAACAATAAGATGTGCAGTGTAGCATCAGTACAACCGACCCCATCTACTGAGTAAGTGCCGAGCCTAACCTCGGCCGAAGTAGTGACAAGGCTAGGCTTGACAACAACGTTAACCTTTCCTATTCTACAACATATATCGTGGAAAACAAAGTAAAAGATAAACAAATACGTAGGGGGATATGGGAGCAGACAAAGGGGGAAACAAGTTATACGTAGGGGGATATGGGAGCAGACAAAGGGGGTAACAAGTGAGACAGAGAAGTTAATTAAGTACATAGGAATAGACAAGAAGACAATTTATCAAAAATATGCTAATGAAACAAATATAATTCCAGAAATGTAATAAATGGGACGACATCACCCTTCGTGCTTTTACCCTCTTCCTCACGATGCAATGTATCATATATGGCAATGTCAATCATAGAACGACATCAACCTTCGTGCTTTTAAATATGAATTACGGAACGACATCAACCTTCGTGCTTTTAAATATAAATCATGGCACGACATCACCCTTCGTGCTATTACTCTCTTACTCACTATGCAATATATGATGTAATCAATGTAACTCATGGCATGACATCACCCTTCGTGCTTTTACTCTATTCCTCACTATGCAATATATGATGTGTTCAATGTAAATCATGGCACGACATCACCCTTCGTGCTTTACACTCTTCCTCACCAATGCAATATATGATGTAATCAATGTAAATTATGGCACGGCATTACCCTTCATGCTTTTACTCTCTTCCTCACTATGCAATATATGATGTGATCAATGTAAATCATGGCACGACATCACCCTTCGTGCTTTACACTCTTCCTCACCAATGCAATGACAATTATCAAAATGGCAAGGAATGCAGCATAGTGGAATCACAAATCATGATCACCCGGCAAGGGGAAAATATCAGTCATTATCATAACAAATTGCCCGGCAAGGGTCTCAGCTATAACTAACCTTTTCAAGTATATCCTTTACAGTTGGGTCCTCAATAGGACCATTACATCACAAGTTCATCAACGAGGATTTTCAACAACAATCAACTTCCAAGTAGAGATAAGTTCATATTATAACGAACATGGAAGTAATAATAAGATTTCTATCGAAAATAGACTCACGGGCATGCTTGACACACAATGCATAGGTACTCGTCACCTCACCTATGCATTGAACATGATAAACACTTAACACATAGCATACAATACCTATTCCCTCACCAAAGTTAGGCAAGACACTTACCTCGGGTCCAAAAAATAGCAATCAAGCCTCTAACACCGCCTTTCCTTTTGAATTCAACTCCGGAACAACAATATCTAGACATAATTAACTTATTAACATAAATAATGACTCATTAATACAATCCCATAGCCTAAATATGCAATTCCTAGCATTCTTCAAAAAATACCAAAATCCGACCCTGGGCCCACTTGGTCTAAACACGAGGCTTGGACCAAGTGATCGCGTTCTCGTAGAGTAACAGGCTGCTCCGCCCCCAGATCCCTTTAACGCTGTGCGATCGCGTGAGGCCCCTCACGATCGCATAAAACACCACCCCCAAGCACTGCGATCGCGTCCAAGGCCCTGCGTTCGCGTAGGGTAATTTCCCACCCCAACCATAGACACATCGTGATCGCGTGAGTCATGCCGCGATCGCGGAGAGCAAAACACAGAACACCAGAAACAGATCGAAAACCAGATTTTTCAAACTCTTTTGCACCCCGACACCTACCCGGAACTCACCCGAGCCCTCGGGGCCCAAAACCAAATATAGGCACGACTTCAAAATCCTCATACGAACATTTTCGAGTAATAAACCACTTATATAACATCAAAAACCAATGAATTAAACTCAAAAATCTATAGAATTTTCTCAAACTTCATAAACTTCTAAATTCCCCAATTTGATCCGAAACACGTCAAACCAAGTCCGTTTCTTTCCAAATTTTATAGATAACTCACATAACACATATTGAACCTGTTCCGGGCATCAGAACCATAATACGGGCCTGGTAACACAGATTTCACATCAAAGTTCATTTTCAAAAGTCTTTCTTATTTTAAGAAAACAATTTCCTTTAAATATTCATTTCTCGGGCTTGGGACCTCGAAATTCGATTCCGGGAATATGCCCGAGTCCCATATTTTCCCACGGACCCTCCGGGACCGTAAAATCACGGGTCAGGGTCTATTTACCAAAAATGTTGACCAAAGTCAACTTTATTCCATTAATTATCATAAATTCAACAGTTCAACACATTTCCACATAAAAACTTCCCGGCTACGCGCTCGGGCTATGCACGCACATCGAGGTGAGATTAAAGGAGGCTTTCGGGGCCTCGGAACACAGTTTTTTTTTGCTAAATTATACAAGATGACCTTTTGGGTCATCACACTTTGATAAAGTGCTTTATTATAATAATGAGAGACACAAAGCCGCCAAGAACCCCACTCAACAGTAGATACACTGTTTACATAGTAGAAACACCGTATACACAGTAAATATACTGTGTAAGGGACCCACATAGGGGACCCATATTATTGTACATAGATTCTTTATGTTTTTTTTCCTTTTCTATATATATGACCATTTTTGAAGAGAAGTCATCAGCCATTCTCACTCTCTCTCTCTTGTAGTCCCACTCTCTCTTGTAAATTTCTCTTTCTCTAGTTTGAAGTAAATAAAATTTCCAGATTATAACAATCATTCCTTGCATCCCGGTCTTACAAGGTATTAAATTTATTTATTTCTTTAGTTGATAGTGATTATTATTACTTCGTTATCTCCCCAGCCGTGACAATGTCCGGCTAAAAGATTCATATCTATGTTGAATATCTAGTTTCTCTTACATATTAACCATGAACGATCTAGACTCTATCAAAATATAAAGGATATTTAATATAGTTTATTGGCTTGGTTCCAAGATGTTGGTACAGTCGAATCTAGTACTACTCTTATTGGCTTTGCCTTAGTGGCACCGTTTAGCAAGCCATGACATTAAAAGCCCGATGAAGGTGTTAAAAGGGCGTCCTCTCTCACGGTTAGAACCACTAGATACATGGGCTCAATAAGAGTATGCATATTTCATATAGTCATGCTAGACACAGGCCCCATGCTTGGGGTAAAAGGATAGATCCTTCCATACAGTCATTAAACTCTATAAAAATTCTTGTATATTTCGGTTACTGGCCGAGCGGACTACCGCCATCCTTGATCCTGTACAATGGTATTATTATTATTATTATTATTATTATTATTATTATTATTATTATTATTATTATTATTATTATTATTATTATTATTATTATTATTATTATTATTATTATTATTATTATTATTATTATTATTATTATTATTATTATTATTTGTCTATCAGTCAAACCATCAAGATTTCATTCATAAATTTCAGAACCACTGTAAGACGTATTAGTCTGATTCCAATCATGTTCCTCTATTAGGACATCTTGAGGAGTAGTACGGGAATAATAATAAGTTTGCATTATGGGTTTATCAGCATACTTACTATTTGGTTTAATTAAACTTTTGAGTTTAGTAAACTCCAAATTTTATTTTATAATCAGAAATAGTCTTAATTTTATCCGCAAAAATTGAGACTAAAGTATTGAACATAGATATGTAATAGATCTTAAGTATTCAACATAGATATGAGGTTTTTGGAATGGATCTGGGAGAAACAAGTACTAAAAGTACTAGACTTGAAGAGGTTGATATACCCCAAAACCTTGATTTATTAAACAAATGGACAATTCGTAAAGTTTCTATTAAAACAATTTATGATTATGGTTGGTTTGATAACTATCTTCAAAACAATTAATAAAGAAAACTGAGCAGTCTTTAGCCTTAAGTTCGTCAGAACAGACTATTCATTTATTAAACAAACATGATGTTAATCTGTATAAAAAATAATTATAATTATCTGCATATTGGTATGATTCAAATTCCTTTTAAACCATTAACCCTTAAAGGGTTACCAGAGACATTTTGGCAGCTCTTCGAGATGCTAGAAACTTGAATTTCAGACAGTCAATGATGGGTTCAATTGAATCTACTGTGGCCTATGGTCTAGTATATTTCAATACTCAACTCAATCTTCAATTATCTCTCTGTGATGTTAATATACTTGATGCATTGACTTTAAATGTGAAAACGCATGGTTATAATTATGCACCTGGTTCTGAACTTATATGTTTATCTTACAAAATTTATTTCAAATTGTTGTCCACATTAAATCAAAGATGTAAATTATACGATACATCAGATCAGACTATACTGGTGGAAACCAATTTTGCTAAGTCTAAGGTCACCACAAGGAGACTTATTAAGTGGGAAGAAATTAATTTCCCGACTACTTGGACTTTAAATTCAGTTATATCCCTAAGTCAGATCACTGACGCTGTGTCAAATAGTGAATTTTCGCATGTTACTCAAAATCCGGATGGTAGGATTTGTATTCAATTTGATAATAAGTCTACTATTTGTAACATACATTTATTTTCTAATCATAGACTTTTACCTCATATTCAACATATTTCTCATGTTGAACCAGTCTATGGACCAGCTCGAAATCGTGCAACTTCTTTGCACACTATTTCCACTAGAATTGGTGATAAGCCTGTTTAAAGGGTTAAAATTAACCCTCATACAAATATTGTTAAGGATAATGATAATATTTCAGAGAAGTATATTCTTTCTGCATCCGAAATGGATTTCAACCCCAATGATGTTTAATGATTCCACATCAAATCGATTTTAGTCCAAGGTCACTGACAAGAACGTATATTCAAAAGGATTTCTTTAGTGATTAATAGAACCGGTTTAAAACTTGGTTTTTCGAAACTTATAGTAAAGAGGATTTAAATAATATTTCTCAAGAGTTTTATGAAACTTGTGTTTTGCATAATAATATTATGTATTTTGTTCCTTGGTTTATAACCACTAATTTACCGCTTTACATAAAGGTTTTAGAAAGATATTTTAAAGATGGAAGTGGTAATATTATTAAAGCTATATACCCTCCTCAAGAACCTTTATTCACCTAATAATATAGGTATCACGTTTTCGGCATTTCAAAAATTTATTGATGAAAATGTTGTTGCAGTCAGCATTGCAGAAATTAATAATTTAATTTCTCAAAATAATTATTTAAGTTTGTATGTTAAAGTATTGGGTGAACATATCAGTTCTCTTGATAAAAAACTTGATGAGTTAACAATTTTGATAAAAGAAATGAGTACTAGCAAGAAGATAACTGATATTGCCTCCACTTCAGGAAGCGAATCAGATGCTCAAATTGTTCTTACTCATGTTCAAAGACCTCATGAGATTTAGGATTTCAAATTTAAATTATTTAATGATTTGGAAGAACTTCTTGATATAAAGCTTTCTGGGTTAAATATTAAGCCTATTGATTTATCAAAAAAAATTTCGGATAAATTGAGACTATTTCTGATTATAAAAATAAAAATTGGTCAAAGTTTAATAAACTCAAAGGTTTAATTAAACCAAATAGGAAGTATGCTGATAAACCCAGAGTGCAAACTTATTATTATTCCCTTCCTACTCCTCAAGATGTCCTAATAGAGGAACGTGATTGGAATCATACTAATACGTCTTATAGTGGTTCCGAAATTTATGAATGGAATCTTGATGGTTTGACTGATAGAAAATTGACTATTCTTGTGCATAGAATGCTTTTGTATGCGCCTATCTGTAAAAGTGTAAAAAATACAAATAGAACTATTTGCAAAATGATTATTGCAGGTTTTATTGGCCAACTTCGTGGCTGGTGGGATACTTATTTATCTGTTAAAGAAAAGGCTTCGGTTATTAATGTAATATCCACTGACGAAGGAGTTAATAATTTAGGCATGGCTCTAGTAAAAAATAGATAAGAAGCTGTTTATACCCTTGTTCTTACCATTCTAGAACACTTCAATGGTAGATTTACCAATCAGAATGAGATCGTTCGTACTCTTTTGAACGATCTTAGGTGTAGAACTCTTAGTGAATTTAGATGGTATAAAGATACCTTTATGAGTAGTGTTATGGAATTACCCGAGAATAAGTATCAACATTGGAAAGCTATGTTTATAGATGACCTTCCCTCCTTATTTGCTGAAAGAGTAAGAAAAGCTCTAAGGGGTAACTACGGTGAATTTCCGTATAAATATTATACCTATAGAAAATTGATAGGAGTTTGCACACAAGAAGGATTAAACTTGTGTAATGAGTTAAAATTATCTAGACGACTTAAGATAGATAAGCTTAAGGAGAAATCTCAATTAGGAGATTTTTGCACCCAATTCAGTTTACCCGAGACTTCTACTAATAGCAAGAAAACGAAAAATAGGTATCATAGATATCCTAACCCTGACAACCCTTATAATAAGAAGAGATCGAGATACAAATCCAAAGAATAGCGTGATGCAATGAAAGCCCATCGTAAGTCTACTAGATTTACAAAAAATAGGTCTAAGCGAGATCTTGCTGATATTAAGTGCTACAGATGCGGAAAATTTGGCCACATAGAACCAAATTGTAATCTTCAAAAGTTAAAAACCTTAGAACTAGATGATGAGTTACGTAATAAGGTTTATAGTTTGTTATACACTTCTGGATCAGAATCTGATTATAATTCTGAGTCAGAATCTGAAGCTGAAGTCGATTTACTTGATTTATCTGATAGTGATAAAAATATTGATAATACTTGTACGACTTGCAAAGGTTGTACATGTACTTGTGATGATGATGAATTTTATAAATTACAATCTCAATTTCAAGATTTGAACATGAATACTATTACATCTGATAATGTAATAGAACTTTTAAAGGAAGTTACTGATGATAAACTTCGTGAAAAAATTATAAATTTAGCTGCAAGTTCAAGTTCTAGTTCTTTAATATCTTTTGAGAAACAAAAAAACGAATTTGAATATTCTGCGCCCTATTCTTTGTCCGAAATTAATAACCGTCTTATTAATAAAAATACACCAACCAAGGATGCTTCTTTTGACGATTTAAAAATCGAAATTGAAAATTTGAAAAGAGAAATTAAGTCTCTTAAACAAAATCAAATGATTTGTGATCACATGATTACTCAGATAGAGAAAAATAAATCCCTAGCTTCGTTATCGAATGACAAAGGTAAAGGTATTTCTGAAAATAACGATAGTGAAAAACCTATTGATTTCAAACCGAAACACAATATGTTTTTAGGAATGATGCAAATTGCTACTGCTCATAAATGGTATATTAAATTTAGTATTTTACTTGATAATAGTTTTTCTATAACTTATATTGCTATGATTGATAGTGGAGCTGATGTGAGCCGCATTCAAAAAGGGATAGTACCTACTAAATATTTTCAGAAAACCACTCATATGGTTAAATCTGCTTGTGGTCATGCTTTAGATATAAATTATAAATTACCTAATCCACATATTTGTCAAAACAAAATATGCATTCCTCACTTCTTTTTTCTGGTAAAAAATCAGTTATACCCTCCAATTATACTTGGAACACCTTTTATTAATGCTATTTATCCTTTTACTAGCATAGATTCAAAAGGTTTTACAGCTACTTACAAGGATAAAAAAATAAGTTACTATTTTGTTACAGATCCAGTAACTAGAGATATTAATGCCCTAATTAATATGAAGCAAAGACATATTGATTCTTTGCAACTAGAGTTATTTAGTATGAATATATTCGATAAGTTAAAAACTGCTAGAGTACAAGAAAATATCAAATTGATTTCTGAGCAAATTGCTATTGATATTTGTGTTGATCATCCTAGTGCTTTTTGGAATCAAAAAAGGCACATTGTCACTCTTCCATATGAAGATAATTTTTCTGAGGATAATATCCCTACTAAATCTCGACCTTGTCAGATGAACGCTGAATTTGTAGAATTCTGTAAAAAGGAAATTGATAATTCGTCACAAAAAGGTTTGATAAAACCTTCAAAATCTCCTTGGTCTTGTATCGCTTCTTACATTAATAATGCTGCAGAAAAGGAACGTGGCGTTCCTAGATTAGTTATAAATTATAAACCCTTAAATAAATATTTAAAATGGATTAGGTATCCTATCCCCAACAAAAATGATTTGTTATCAAGATTATATGATGCCAATATATTTTCAAAGTTTAATTGAAAATCTGGGTATTGGCAGATTCAAATATTTAAAGAGCATACTTATAGAACTGTTTTTAATGTTCCATTCGACCAATATGAATGGAATGTTATGCCTTTTGGTTTGAAAAATGCCCCTTCTGAATTTCAGAAAATAATGAATGATATAAATTCATATTTAGATTTTATCATCATCTATATTGATGACATATTAGTATTTTCTAAAACACTGGAAATGCATATTAAGTATCTTGATATTATTAAAACTATTTGTTATATAAAATGGTTTAGTTATTTCCAAACCAAAAATGAGTTTATTTCAACTGACGTTCGATTTTTAGGACATAATATTTGTCAAGGAAAAATTACTCCTATTCAAAGATCCATTGATTTTGCATCAAAATTTCCTGATGTTATTACTGACAGAACCCAATTACAAAGATTTTTGGGAAGTTTAAATTACATATCCCCTTTTTATAAAGATTCATCTCGAGACTTGGCCCCTTTATATTGTAGGCTAAAAAAGAATTACAAAAATCCTTGGAGTGATAGTCATACTACGTTAGTCAAGAGTATTAAACAATGTCTCAAGTCTTTGCCTTGTTTGACTCTTGCTATTCCAGCATGACAAAAGATTATTGAGACAGATGTGTCTAATATTGGCTACGGTGGAATTTTAAAACAAGTTAATCCCATCAATAACTGTGAATATTTTATAAGATTTCACTCGGGAAAATGGACCGAAGCCCAGAAAAAATATGCTATTGTGGCCCATGAAATGTTAACTATTGTTAAATATGTTTTAAAATTTCAAGATGATCTATACAATCAAAAGGTTTTAATAAAAACTGATGCTCAATCTGTTAAATATATGTTTGACAAAGATTTCAAACATGATGCTTCGAAATTAATATTTGCAAGATGGCAAGCTCAGTTAGCCCCTTTTAATTTGAAAATTCAGTATAAAAAGGGAATTGATAATTTTCTTCCTGATATCTTATCTCGTGAATACTTAAATTCATCATGAATTTTTATACAACCTTTCTAGATGAAGAAACGTTAATCACTATTTTTAAGATGGTTAAATTATATAGAGACCTACAGAGTCTTATAATTGAAAAAATCATTGACGATATTGTCGAGGAAGAATTTTCTATTCATGACTATTCTTATGATTATTCTAATGAAATTAGAGATGATATGCAAGACTATTATTTATCCGAATAAAATGAGTTGCTATATTTGTAGCATGGACCCTCCGTGGGCCAAAGGAAGAGGGAAAGGGGAAAGATCATCCCCAGGAAACTCATATTCTCATGGATCGTCATACAAATCCTCATCTAACTCCCAAGTAATACAAATGGGAAAAAAGAGTTTAGTTAATGAGAAGATATCTCGCAAAGGCGAATCTTCGTCAACTCCTTCTATTCATTTGGAAGATATTTCAGAAGACAGCCCGTTATACAGACATCTGCAGGCATATTTAGCAGCCCAAAAGCAAAGTGATACATTTTCTTCATTTGCTAGAGAAGAGGACACTGATGATATCAAGTCCCATGAAAAATTGCCCAAAAAAGAGATGATATTTCTTTTAGAAAACTCTAAGATTCAGAGAAAAGATGAGCCATGGAAGATATTCCAGAGATATTTGATTAATGGATTATATTATCCGGGTGAGTCATACAAAACCCGTTCTTATTATGATACTATTCTCACCAGTACATGCAGTGCAGAATTTTAGCACTTTTCCAATTATAACACGGCCTAGAATGTTTATAACTTCTAAAAAATAATTATTAAACAAATTATATCTGTTGAAGATTGGGGGATTTCCACAATGAAAGAGAGGCAGATAAGCCTTAACAAAACCCGTATAAATTTTACATATTGGGATTATATCCAAGCCTTTGATAAAGTGCATTATTATAATAATGAGAGACACAAACATACTTGGTTTATAAAGGTATGTGCAAAAAGATATTTGCAGAACTCATTCCTAATTGGTTCCTAAATTGGTGGTCATACCACGGTCCAACAGTCAGAATATTACCTGACCCATTTTACGTTATACAAAGAATGGACTAAAGTTTCGCCCGATTTGAATGAGTTATACCACATAGATCATATCTGTTATTTGGAAAAAGATTATCAAATATTTTTTTTTATGGAATGATTTATTCCATGGATTCATAAATGGATTCCAGAATTGGGATTCATTGAAGAACATATTACTTGTTTATATAGAATGTTTTATAATAATTTTTGGGAAAATTGATGAAAAAGGATCCCAAAACAAAAGTGGTATATGATCAAGAACTCTTGGATTCTATTAAAGCAAAAAAAATCAAATATTACTCAACAACTCCTCAAAAAAGAATGATTGATGATAGCTCAATCAAACATATTGCTAGAAGAATCTCAATTCAAGAAGGAGATAAGAACGAAATGATCAACCAATATTTGGAAGAAGTAAAAAAGAAATTTACTTCACTCCCTTAATCTGTAATAACCCAACTGCTTGTTTTGAGCTCTACCGCGTCGTTAAGCAGTGTGAGGTCATGAGTAGATCCGTTTCCGGTATTATGGCTTGTAGGTGTGTTCGGAATTGAATTTCGGGAAGTCTAGAGTTAATGTGGAAAGAAAATTCTCATTTTGGAAGCCCTAAGTTGGAGAAATTGACTAAGATTGGGATTCTGAGTAAACGACCTCGGAATTAGGATTTAAAGGTTCCAGCAGGTTCGTCTGATGATTTCGGACTTGGGCGTATATTCGGATCGGGTTCTGGATGACCCGGGAGCGTTTCAGCGCATATTGTAGAAGTCAGCATTTTAGAAGAAATTTCATAAGTCTGGGTTGAAGTACATTTCAGTGATATTGATGTCTATTTGGGATTTCGAGTCTTGGAATAGCTCTGTATGGTGATTCTGAAGTTGGGAGTGTGATCGGAAGTGAATTCGGAGGTCCGTAGCTTATTTTGAAGTCATTTGGCTAAACATTTAAATTTAAAGGTTTTTTAGAAATCCGACCGGAAGTGGAAATTTTGATATCGGGGTCGGAATGCGATTCGAAAAGTTGGAGCAGGTCTGTAATGTTGAATGTGACTTGTGCGCAAAATTTGAGGTCAATTGGACGTGATTTGATAGGTTTCAACATCAAATATAGAAGTTGAAGTTCTAAGTTCATTAAGCTTAAATCGGGTTGCGATTCTTGATTTCGATGTTGTTTGATGTGACTTCAAGGCTCGACTAAGTTCGAATGAGGTATTAGGACTAGTTGATAGGTTTGGTTGAGGTCCCGTGGGCCTCGGGCGTGTTTCGGATGCTCAACGGGTCGATTCTTGCCTTGTGACGATTGCTGGTTTTCTGGTGTGAGTGCAGCAGGTTTTTACTCTATGCGATCGCGTGAATGGGTCTGGGATCGCATAGTGAAATATTGGAGGTTGCTGGGTTTTGGATTATGCGATCGCGGGAATTGTTTGCGATCGCATAGAGGAAGCTTTGGAGGCCCTGGGATTGGCTTATGCAATGGCGGGGAGTTGTTTGCGATCACATAAAGGTGATTTTTGGAGGCTGCTGGGCTGGCCTATGCGATCGCTGGGTCTTGTATGCGAACACACTGAAGTAATTTTGGGGGCCCTTGTGATTGGTTTATGCGATCGCATGAAGGGGCATGCGATCGCATAGAAGGGTCGCCTGCGCAGTGTGTTATTTTTAACCGAGATTTTGGCCATTCTTCTCCCATTTTCATTTGGTGTGGCGATTTTGAGGAGCTTCAAGTGGGTATTTTTGTCATCTATGTCAAGGTAAGTTGTTTCTACTCATTTCAAGTTAAATACATGAATTATATATGGATTAAAGCATGAAAATTTGTGGAAATTTGGGATTTTTGAAGAAATACCTAAAATGGGTATTTTTGGATTTTTACCACGGATTTGAGCATGGAATTGGGAATAAATTATGTTGGGTCCGAGGGTAATTTTGTCAAATTTCCAAGCGGAGTTAGGAGTTCATACAAATTGAATTGTTATAAGTATTAGAGTATATTTTCATTGGTTTCCCCGTTATTTGAATAGTTTTGGGGCGTTGTGCATGAATTTGAGTCGTCGGAAGGGCTTGGAGGCCGCTTATGAATCTTCAGGGCGAGGTAAGTCTCCTTTCTAACTTTGTGAGGGGGAATTGTCCCCCATAGGTGATCTAAATGAATACATGCTATTAACTGCGGGGGATACGTGCGCACGAGGTGACGGGAGTCTGTGCGTAGCTACTAATATGCTTATGTCCGGGTAGTCTATGACCCACTAGTATGCCTTACTTGTTGTACTTGTGATCTTGCCAGTAATATTAGACCGCTAATATGATCGAAATAGTAACTGAATACCTAGGAAGACTAGAGTTCATTTTCTTAATCATCTAGAAAGAGAATTTATTCTTCCTTGCGTAATTGAGTTCCGGCCAGATTTGTAATATTTGAAAACCTCTTCAAACGTGGCAAATGAATTCCCAGAAATGATTTATATACTATGTTCATGTTCACCTAAAGAGAATTTTATCATTTTCTGGAGAAGCTGTTTTCTTGATAAAAATGCAGATTTATTATGTGAATACATGTACATATAAGCACCTGAGTCGCAGGTATGATTCGCGAGCAGGTTAGCCTTATTATTATTATGTTGACCGCGTCGCATGATTGATTCGTGAGCGGGGAAAATAGATGCGTCAATGGTTCTGTCATGCCCCGAAATCCAACCATCAAGTAGTGATGGCGTCTAACGTTGAACCCGCTAGACAAGCCAACGTGAATAAATAAACTAGCATACTAACATCAATTTAATAGGATAAACTAAACGGTTCACAATTTGACATCGGAAATAATATGGTTTCAAGCTAAATAAGGACAACATAATACAACAACGCGTAAATTTTCCCAAAACCTGGAGTCACAAACTCACGAACTATCTATAACATTGCTAAATACAAGTCTGGAGGGAAATACATGTCTGCCTCTAAAGCTAGGAAAAAAACAAGACATAAGTGAAGACAAAGGGATGAAAGAGACGCCAAGGCCCACGAACGCTAGCGGGTATACCGTGAAGCCTCTATGATAAGCTGGAAGACACTCCCACTAATGTGTCCTCCGGGTCCGGCTGCGTAATCTGCACAACGTAAAGAAGTGCAGGTGTAGCATCAGTACAACCGACCCCATGTACTGAGTAAGTGCCGAGCCTAACATCGGCGAAGTAGTGACGAGGCTAAGACACGACAACAAAGTGTACCTGTGCAGTTCAATAATATAACAAAAACTAAACAAGAATACAATTACAGGGAAAACATGCTGGGGGATAAGAGATAGCAAATACTGAAATGAGAGAAACGAAGCAACAATCTGAAATATCTGAAAATAATAACAGGAAATGATAACACAGATTAAACAGTAAAGGAGGCGGCAGGACATGTCCCATCGTGCATAATAACAATGTAAAATACGGCACGGAATGTCCCCTCGTGCATAACCAATATAAACACGGCACTCAATGTCCCCTCTTGCATAATCAATGTAAAACATGGCACAGAATGTCCCCTTGTGCATAATAACAATATAAACATGGCACGAAATGTCTCCTCGTGCATAATAACAACATAAATATGGCACGGAATGTCCCTCCATGCATAATAACAATATAAACATGGTACGGAATCACCCTTCGTGCTTTAACACTCTTCCTCACCCAAACAGCAATCACACACAAGGGCAAGGAAATAAACAAAGAAAAATAGAAATCCCGGAAAGGGAACATCAATTAAATAATTAAATCCCGGCAAGGGAACAATAACAGTAATCTCAAGATCCCAATAAGGGAGACAATATCAAAGCAATAATGACCCGGCACATGTATATTTTAGTAGCTCTTTCTCTTTCTTTTACTTCATTTCATAATTTACTCTATTACTTGAGACAATGCTCCAAAGGATACAATTATCTCATATGCCTCCATCATTCGTATTACAATCTGAGCCAATGCTCCAAAGGATACAACTATCTCATATATCTTCATCATTCGTATTACAATCTGAGCCAATGCTCCAACGGAGTTTAAAGATTACAATTCCCTTCACATACTCGTCACAACATATAGAAGTCATCAATTAAGCATGGAAATTACCACAAAATCACAATATTCACAATATAAGGACTCACGGTCATGCTAGACACCAATGTATAGATACTCGTCACCATGCCTATACATCGTATTTGACAATTAGCAAGTAGCAAATTATACTCAACTCCTATTCCCTCAAGCTAAGGTTAGACCAAAAACTTACCTCGGCTCCGAAGTATAGCAATCAACCCTCTAACACCACATTTCCTTTAGAATTCAACTCCGGAAAGGTATTATCTAGACATAATCAAATCAAGTATATCAATAAGAATTCAATGATTCAACTTCATGGCCTAATTATCCATTTCCTAGCATTCTTCCAAAATTATCAAAATTCGACCCCCGACCCGCTCGCTCGGATTCTTGAAATTCTCGAAAGGAACACTCATCCAAATCCTAAGTATCATAAATATACGATTTTTACGTGATTTCATGGCCAATTCACAGAAAATTCTAAAGTGATCACAAGTTCTAGGTTACTACCCAATTTCTTGAATTTTTGCACTAGTTTATGTATTTAATTAGGCTAGGATGCATGCATGAAACAAATTTCCAGGTGGAATTCACTTACCTTATGAGACCTAGTTGAAAGCTCTTAAAAATGGAGGAAATCGCCTAAGGAAGAAGATGGAAAATGAGAAAAAATGGGTTTTAAACCCGTATTTAAAACTCACTGCCTGAACAATGATCTCGCACCTGCGGCTCTGGGGACCGCACATGTGATCTCGCACCTGCGGAATTGGGCTAGGGGGTATGGGATCACACCTGCGAAGTGGAGACCGCACCTGCGATGGCTGGCCAGGCTACTGGTGATCGCACCTGCGATTCCGGGTACCGCACCTACGATCTTGCACTTGCGATGCTGGGCAACCGCACCTACGGTCACACCAGAGCAGGTGCACCAGCAGCCTTGTTTTGCTGGTTTTTAGCCCCGTTAGGTGCTCGGAAGGCACCTGGGCCCACCCGAGCCCTAGTCCAAATATACCAACGAGTCCCAAATCATATTACAGACTCGCTCGAGCCTTCGAAACACTCAAAATAACCCTAAAACTAGAAATTACACCTCCGAACCTCAAGAACCAAACTTAGGAATTTTAAGGTTTCTAAACTTCGCTAACAACATGCCGAACTGATCATATGACTCGGAATGATACAAAATTTCACAGATAACTCCCACAACATCCTACAAACTTATCCGTGCGATCAAATCTCCAAAAAACATCATATACATCGAATTAGGCCTCAAAATCCATGAATTGTATCAAATTTCATAAAACATCAAATTTTTCATTTTAAGTCCGAAACACGTCAAATGAAATCCATTTTCAACCAAACTTTACAGAAAGGAATTACACCATATATAAGACTTGTACCGGGCACCGTAACCAAAATACGGGCCCGATACCATCACTTTCTAATAAAATTTCATTTTCAATTTCCTTGATGATTTTCAGAAAACAATTTTTACTCAAAAATTCATTTCTCAAGCTTGGGACCTCGGAATTAGATTCCGGGCATACGCCCATGTCCCATATTTTCCTACGGACCCTTCGGGACCGTCAAATCACGGGTCCGGGTCCGGGTCTGTTTACCCAAAATGTTGACCGTAGTCAAATATATTCATTTTAATATTAAATCTTAGCATATTTCACAGAATTTAATATTTAAGCTGTCCGGCTACGCGCTCGGACTGCGTACACAAATCGAGGCAACTACAAATGAGGTTTTTCAAGGCCTCGGGAGTACGGAATGGGGTAATAAAACAGGTGATGACCCCTTGGGTCGTCACATTCTCCACCTCTATTACAACTGTTCGTCCTTGAACGTACAGAAGAAGGAAGTAGCTGAGTTGGGAAATAAATGAGGGTAACGGCTCCGCATATCGGACTCGGACTCCCAGATTGATGCCTCAGGAGGCTGACCTCTCCAATGAACACGAACATAAAGGAAACTCTGACGAATCTGCCGGTCTGGAATAGCTACCGGCTCCTCCTCATAAGATAAGTCCTTGTCCAACTGGACAGTGCTGAAATCTAACACATGGGCTAGATCTCCGTGATACCCCCGAAGCATGGACACATGAAAAACTGGATGTACGGCTGATAAGCTAGGCGGCAATGAAAGTCTATAAGCCACCTCTCCCACTCGATCAAGAATCTCAAACGGACCAATGAACCTAGGGCTAAGCTTTACCTTCTTCCCAAATCTCATCACGCCCTTTATAGGAGACACTCGGAGCAATACTCGCTCACCAACCATAAAAGCCACATCTCGAACCTTACGATCTGCATATCTTTTTTACCTGGACGGAGCTGTACGAAGCCTATCCTGAATGATCCTGACCTTGTCCAAGGACTCCTGAACCAGATCTGTACCCAACAACCGAGCCTCTCCCGGCTCAAACCATCCAACCGGAGATAGACACCGCCTACCATACAAAGCCTCATAAGGAGCCAGCTGGATTCTCGACTGATAGCTGTTGTTGTAGGAAAACTCTGCTAAAGGCGAGAACTGATCCCATGATCCTCCAAAGTCAATAAAACAAGCTCAGATCCACTCGGACTGTCCATCCGTCTGAGGATGAAATGATGTGCTCAACTCCACCTAGGTGCCTAACTCTCGCTAAATTGCTCTCCAGAAATGCGACGTAAACTGCGCGCCCCAGTCCGAAATGATAGATGGTGGCACACCATGAAGGCAAAAAATCTCTCGAATATAGATCTCAGCTAACCTCTCGGATGAATATGAGACTGCCACAGGGATGAAATGCACTGACTTGGTCAGCCTATCGACAATGAACCAAACTGCATCGAACTTCTTCCGGGTCAACGGAATTCCAGTAATGAAATCCATAGTGATCCTCTTCCGCTTCCACTCGGGAAGCTCAATCCTCTAAAATAAACCACCAGGCCTCTGATGCTCATACTTAACCTGTTGACAATTCAAACATCACGCCACATATGCCACAATATCCTTCTTCATTCGACGCCACCAATAATGCTGCCGCAAATTCTGATACATCTTCATGGCACCCAGATGAATAGAGTACCGGGAACTATGGGCCTCCTCTAAAATCAACTCTCGAATTCCATCAACATTGGGCACACAAAATCGCCCCTGCAATCTCAAAACACCATCATCATGTAAGGTCAGTTGCTTGGCACCTCCTCCCTGCACCGTGTCTCTAAGGACACACAAATGGGGATCATCAACCTGCCGATCACGGATACGCTCCAATAATGAAGAACGTGTGACCGTACAAGCCAACACTCGACTAGGCTCAGAAATATCCAACCTCACAAACCGATTGGCCAAAGCCTAAACATCCAAGGCAAGCGGCCTCTGACTGACCGAAATAAAAGCATGACTGCCCATGCTAGCTGACTTCGTACTCAAAGCATCGGCCACCACATTGGCCTTCCCCGGGTGATATAAGATGGTAATATCATAATCCTTCAACAACTCCAACCACCTTCTCTGCCTCAAATTAAACTCCTTTTTCTTGAACAAGTACTGAAGACTCTTATGATCCATGAACACCTCACACACCACGCCATACAGATAGTGCCTCCAAATCTTCAATGCGTGGACAATGGCTACCAACTACAAATCATGCAATGGATAGTTCTTCTCATGAATATTTAACTGCCTCAAAGCATAATCAATGACCTTGCCATCCTGCATCAACACTGCACCAAGTCCAATACGGGAAGCATCGCAATAGACTGTATAAGGCCATAAACCTGTGGGAAAAACCAATACCGGTGCCGTAGTCAGAGCTGTCTTGAGCCTCTGAAAGCTTGCCTCACACTCGTCCGACCATCTGAATTGGGCACCTTTTTGGGTCAACCTGGTCATCGGGACTGCAATAGATGAGAACCCCTCCACGAATCGACGATAGTAGCCTGCCAATCCCAAGAAACTCCGAATGTCTGTAGCTGATGCTGGTCTAGGCCAGTTCTTGACTGCCTCAATCTTCTTCGAGTCAACCTGAATGCCCTCTGCTGATACGGAATGACCCAGGAATGCAACTGAACTCAACCAGAACTCACACCTCAAAAACTTTGCATATAGCTGACTATCCTTCAGAGTCTGAAGAACCACTCTGAGATGTTGCTCGTGTTCCTCCTGGATGCGGGAGTATATCAATATATCATCAATGAAGACTATCACGAACGAGTCCAAATAAGGCCTGGACACTCGGTTTATCAAGTCCATGAGAGCTGCTGGGGAATTTGTCAACCTAAATGACATGACTAAAAACTCGTAATGCCCGTACCGAGTGCAGAAAGCTGTCTTAGGGACATCGGATGCCCTAATCCTCAACTGATGGTAGCCATATCTCAAGTCTATATTTGAAAATACCTTGGCACCCTCAAGCTGATCGAACAAATCATCAATCCTCGGTAGTGGATACTTATTCTTGATTTTAACCTTGTTCGATTGCCGGTAATCAATGCACATCCTCATCGAACCATCCTTTTTCTTCACAAACAATACTGGAGCACCCCAAGGAGAAACACTAGGTCTAATGAAACCATTCCCAAGAAAATCCTTCAACTGTTCCTTCAACTCTTTCAAATCTGGCGGGGCCATGCGATACGGCGGAATAGAAATGGGCTGGGTGCCCGGAGCCAGATCAATGCAGAAATCAATGTCCCTGTCGGGTGGCATCCCCGGCAGGTATGAAGGGAAGACCTCAAGAAACTCATGAACCACGGGTACCGCATTAATAGAGGGAACCTCGACACTGGAATCGCGCACATAAGCCAAATAAGACAAACGACCCTTCTCGACCATACACCAAGCCTGCACGTACGGAATAACACTGCAGGTAGAATGACGAGGAATTTCTTTCCACTCCAAATGGGGAAAATCCAGTAAGGCTAAGGTCACCGTCTTGGCATGACAATCCAAGATAGCATGATATGGGGATAACCAGTCCATCCCCAATATAACATCAAAGTTGACCATACCTAAAAGCAACAAATCAACACGGGTCTCAAGACCCCCAATCACCACAGCACAAGAACGATGGACTCAATCGACCATGATAGAATCACCCACCGGTGTAGATACATAAACAGGAATACTCAATGGATCACTAGGCATGACCAGGTATGGCGCAACATAAGAGGACACATACAAATACGTAGACCCTGGATAAAATAGCACTGAAGCATCTCTGTCACAAACCCGAATAGTACCTGTAATGACTGCATCTGAAGACTCTACCTATGGCCTGGCTAGAAGAGCATAACATCGGGGCTGGGCCCCACCACCCTGAACCACATCTCTGGGATGGCCGGCTACTGGCTGGCCTCCACCTCTAGTGGCATGAGCTCCACCTCTATGACCTCTACCTCCACCTCTAGCACCTCTACCCCACCTCTACCTGGCTGGGCAGGCTGTGGAACACCTGGTGCCTGTACCATGGCACGAGAACCTTGATGCTGTGACCCACCAAAACCTCGGGGGAAAAACTTCAAAATGTGCCCCAAACCACTGAAAATATAACAAGGCCTCTGTTGATGTGACTGCTGACTCTGGAACTGGCCTTGTCGACCCTGATAACCACCCTGGAAATTCTGAAGCGGCAGTGCACCGATAGGTGCTGATGGCGCACTGTAATGCTGCTGATCAGAATAGTGCGTCTGATAACCACGACCACCCGAAGTACCATGGGAAACCTGAAGGGCTGACTGAAAAGTTCTGGGAGGTTGACCTCTGCCTGAAGAATCCCTGCCCCCCAGATGAGGCTCCACTGAAACAACCGAAATGATGGGGCCTCTTGTCAGCTCCCTGACCACCTCCCTGTGACAAGATCATCTCAATCCTCCTGGCCACATTGGCCGCATCCTGGAATGATATATCTGTCCTGAATCTCTGGCAATCTGAAGTATGATAGGTTGGGCCAACCCCCCGATAAACCTCCGAACCCTCTCCCGATTAGTGGGAAGTATCATAAGAGCATATCAGGCTAGAGTGATGAACCTGGTCTCGTACTGAGTGACGGACATGGATCCCTGTTAAAGACGCTCAAACTGCTTCCGAAGGTCCTCTGTCTGAGTAATGGGAAGGAACTTCCCCAAAAATACCTCTGAGAACTGAGTCCAAGTCAAAGGCGTAGATCCATCTTGTCTGGCTAGGCAATAGTCTCTCCACCAACTCTTGGCTGCGCCAGATAACCGAAAAGTAGCTAAGTCAACCCCGTTGGACTCCACTATGCCCATATTCCGAAGAACCTCATAGCAGCTGTCCAAATAATCCTGGGGTTCCTCTGATGGTGAACTAGTGTAAGTAGAAATAAATAACTTAGTGAACCTGTCCAGTCTCCACAAAGCATCTACTGACATAGGTGCTCCCTCTGCTACCGGCGTTGCAATACCTCGGCCTCTAGCACGGCCTCGTCCTCGACCTCGACCCCGAGTGGGAGCTGTAGCAGGAGTGTCAGGCTGCTGGGCGGAACCAAGGGAAGCACGCGTCCTCTCCATCTGCGAGATAATAGAATAGAAACTCAATCAGTACTCAGAATTCATAGCGCACGATAGAGAAGAAAAGAAATATGGAGTCATCCTAATTTTGCAGCATCTAGGGATAAATACAGACGTCTCTGCACCGATCCCTCACATTCTACCAAGTTGTCCGTGAGTTGTGAGACCTAAGTAACCTAGTGCTCTGATACCAACTTGTCACGCCCCGAAATCCCACCATCGGGTCGTGATGGCGTCCAACGTTGAACCCGCTATACAAGCCAACGTGAATAAATAAACTAGCATATTAACATCAATTTAATAGGATTCACAATTTGACAGCGGAAATAATATGGTTTCAAGCTAAATAAGGACAACATAATACAACAACGCGTAAATTTTCCTAAAACCTGGAGTCACAAACTCACGAACTGTCTATAAGAGTGCTAAATACAAGTCTGGAAGGAAATACATGTCTGCCTCTGAAGCTAGGAAAAAAACAAGACAGAAGTAAAGACAAAGGGATGAAAGAGACGTCAAGTCCCACGAACGCCAGCAGGTATACCTTGAAGCCTCTATGATAAGCTGGAAGACACTCCCACTAATGATGTCCTCTGGGTCCGGCTGTGTAATCTGCACAACATAAAGAAGTGTAGGTGTAGCATCAGTACAACCGACCCCATGTACTGAGTAAGTGCCGAGCCTAACCTCGGCGAAGTAGTGACGAGGCTAAGACACAACAACAAAGTGTACCTGTGCAGTTCAGTAATATAACATAAACTAAACAAGAATACAATTACATGGAAAACATGCTGGAGGATAAGAGATAGCAAATACTGAAATGACAGAAACGAAGCAACAGTCTGAAATATCTGAAAATAATAACGAGAAATGACAACACATATTAAACAGTAAAGGATGCGGCACGACATGTCCCATTGTGCATAATAACAATGTAAAATACGGCACAGAATGTCCCCTCGTGCATAATCAATATAAACACGGCACGGAATGTCCCCTCGTGCATAATCAATGTAAAACATGGCACGGAATGTCCCCTCGTGCATAATAACAATATAAACATGGAACGGAATGTCCCCTCGTGCATAATAACAATATAAACATGGCACAGAATGTCCCCTCGTGCATAATAACAATATAAACATGGCACAGAATCACCATTCGTGCTTTAACACTCTTCCTCACCCAAATAACAATCACAAACAAGGGCAAGGAAATAAACAGAGTAAAATAGAAATCCCGGCAAGAGAACATCAATTAAATAACTAACTCCCGACAAGGGAACATCAATTAAATAATTAACTCCCGGCAAGAGAACATCAATTAAACAATTAAATCCCGGCAAGGGAACAATAACAGTAATCTCAACATCCCAATAAGGGAGACAATATCAAAGCAACAATGACCCGACAAGGGTATATTTTAGTAGCTCTTTCTCTTTCTTTCACTTCATTTCATAGTTAAATCAATTACTTGAGCCAATGATCCAAAGTATACAATTATCACATTTGCCTCTATCATTCGTATTACAATCTGAGCCAATGTTCCAAAGGATACAACTATCTCATATATCTTCATCATTCGTATTACAATCTGAGCCAATGCTCCAACAGAGTTTAAAGATTACAATTCCCTTCACATAATCTTCACAACATATAGAAATCATCAATTAAGCATGGAAATTACCACAAAATCAGAATATTCACAATATAAGGACTCATAGTCATGCTAGACACCAATGTATAGATACTCGTCACCCAGCTTATACATCGTATTTGACAATTAGAAAGTAGAAAATTATATTCAACTCCTATTCCCTCAAGCTAAGGTAAGACCAAAGACTTACATCGGGTCCGAAGTATAGCAATCAACCCTCTATCACCGCCTTTCCTTTAGAACTCGACTCCGGAATGGTATTATCGAGACATACTCAACTAAAGTATATCAATAAGGATTCAATGATTCAACTTCATGGCCTAATTATCCATTTCCTAGCATTCTTCAAAAATTATCAAAATTCGACACCGGACCCGCTCACTCGGATTCTTGAAATTCTCGAAGGGAACACTCACCCAAAGCCTAAGGATCATAAATATATGCTTTTTACGTGATTTCATGGCCAATTCACAGAAAATTCTAAAGTGATCACAAGTTCTAGGTTACTACCCAATTTCTTGAATTTCTGCACTAGTTTATATAGTTAATTAGGCTAGGATGCATGCATGAAACAAATTTCCGGCTGGAATTCACTTAACTTATGAGACATGGTTGAAAGCTCTTAAAAATGGAGGAAATCGCCTAAGGAAGAAGATGGAAAATGAGAACAAATGGGTTTAAAACCCGTATTTAAAACTCACAGCCTGAACAGTGATCTTGCACATGCGGCTCTGGGGACCGCACCTGCGATCTCGAACTTGCGAGAAGAATCTCGCACCTGCGAAATTGGTCTAGGGGGTCTAGGATCGCACCTGCGAAGTGGAGACCACACCTGCGGTCTCGCACCTGCGTGAAATGCTCCGCACTTGCGATGGTTGGCCAGGCTACTAGTGATCGCACCTGCGATGTCAGGGACCGCACCTGCGATCTCACACCCGAAATGCTGGGCAACCGCACCTGCGGTCACACCAGAGCAGGTGCACCAGTAGCCTTGTTTGCTGGTTTTCAGCCCCGTTAGGTGCCGGAAGGCACCTGGGCCCACCCGAGCCCTAGTCTAAATATACCAACGAGTTCCAAATCATATTACAGACTCGCTCGAGCCTTAGGAACACTTAAAACAATGCTAAAACTCAAAATCACACCCCCGAACCTCATGAACCAAACTTATAAATTTTAAGGTTTCTAAACTTCGCTAACAACGTGCCGAACTAACCTATATGACTCAGAATGATACCAAATTTCACAGATATCTCCCACAACATCCTACGAACTTATCCGTGCGATCAAATCCCCAAAAAACATCATATACATCGAATTAGGCCTCAAAATCCATGAATTCTATCAAATTTCATAAAACATCAAATTTTCCATTTTAAGTCCGAAACACGTCAAATGAAATCCATTTTCAACCAAACTTTACAGAAAGGAATTAAACCATATATAAGACCTGTACCGGGTGCCGTAACCAAAATATGGGCCCGATACCATCACTTTCTAATAAGATTTCATTTACAATTTCCTTGATGATTTTCAGAAAAACAATTTTTACTCAAAAATTTATTTCTCGGGCTTATGACCTAGGAATTAGATTCCGGGCATACTCCCAAGTCCCATATTTTCCTACGGACCCTATGGGACCGTCAAATCACGGGTCCGGGTCCGTTTACCCATAATGTTGACTGGAGTCAAATTTATTCATTTTAATATTAAATCTTAGCATATTTCACAGAATTTCATGTTTAAGCTATCCGGCTACGCGCTCGGACTGCGCATACAAATCGAGACAGCTACAAATGAGGTTTTTCAAGGCCTCGGGAGTACGAAATGGGGTAATAAAATAGGTGATGACCCCTTGGGTCTTCACAGGTTCGAGTCGTTCGACCCTCGACAACGCACAATTTATTATTGTTGGTCCGCGTCGTTCGACCCTCAGCACTTTGTTTGCGCATGATAAATGCTGCATATTTCCTGTGATTTATACATGTTTATCGGCCTAAGGAAATTTTTAATTGCTAGTTAAAAAGAAGAAGAAATAATGTGTAAAATGTGAAATAAGTTTGTTGTTTCTTATCCCTGATTATCATTTAATTGTCTATGATTCTCATTCTTAGCATCTCACTTGATTATAATTAACCGACTTATAGAAATTGTCTAATTCGACCTCTCGTCACTACCTCTCTAAGGTTAGGCGGGATACTTACTGAGTACACGTTATTTTCGTAATCATGCTACACTTATGTGCAGTTTGTTGCACAAGTACCTTCATAGCAGTATGGCTGACTTGGAGACTTAGACGAGCTGCATCACTCGGAGACGACCCGCAGTCGGCAGAGTCTTCCTCTATGTATTGTATTTTCATTTTTATTCCTTGTTCAATTTGTATTTCGGACAAGCTTTGTAGAATTTGTAAAATTTGTAAAATTCTTAGAAATTACTCATGTACTTGTGTCACCTGGTTCTGGAATGTGTTGGGATGTACTTTATTAAAATGGGGTATTGGACTGTTATTTTTAATTAATGGATTCTATTTATTTGTTACGTGTTAAAGTGAAAGGTAATGTTTCAAAAATGCTAAAACAGGAAATTTAGCTTAACTATTTAATGATTGTCTTGCCTAACAGCGGTGTCCGGTGCCATCACGAACTTATGGATTTTGGGTCGTGACAACATGATATCAGAGCTCTAGGTTCCCTTAGGGGTCTAGTAGAGTCTTGCGGATCAGTATGGAGACATCTGTACTTATCTTCGAGAGGCTACATGTCTGTTAGGAGTAATTCCCTTCTTGATTACTCATTGTGCTATTTGATTCCTCCGAGGCTTATGCCTATGTTTCTTCCTACTCAATCTTATGTGTGGCGAAACGCTTGCTATGAATCAGGAATTTGACGAATTGAAATGGTGCTATGGGTGTGGTGCGGGATGTTTGTCCCTGCAAAGTTGATTGAGGCTATTGTCGTTGCTTAACGGAAGAGTAATATGTTGTTTCAGCCAGTAGCTATGATTCTGAGGACTTAAGGTTATGCTCGGGTTGTGATGATGTTTACGATTGGTTATCGCGTGATGTCGATATGATGATAGAATGCTTGCCCATATGTTGGGGGTGATGAATGGCTTGAAGGGAGGTCTTCTCAGGGCGTGATTTCGAGATTTCAGCATTTTAGTTCCGGCAGAGGAAAGACATTTGAACTATAAATTGTCAGGTTTTGGATTGATAAAGCAGTAAGAATTGGTGTT
The DNA here is from genome assembly GCA_005239505.1 of Nicotiana paniculata. Classification (NCBI taxonomy): domain Eukaryota; kingdom Viridiplantae; phylum Streptophyta; class Magnoliopsida; order Solanales; family Solanaceae; genus Nicotiana; species Nicotiana paniculata. The sequence continues at coordinate 9,211 of ML301994.1, read as the reverse complement.
TTCAAGTGAGGTGGGATATGCACCTGTGATGTGATGTCGTCGTCACTGATCGGATGGAATATGTTAAGTTTGTTGGTGCTATGGTTTCTTCGGTTGCATAGGGTCAGAGTATTGTGAAGAAGTACTGAAGAAGCGGCTGTCAGAGACCGTGAGCCGCAGTGGTTCAGTATTGGATAAGTGTTGATAATGAAGGCAACTCGAGATAGATGATCTTCGAAGAGTTTGAAGTCGTGGGGAACTGCTGGATTAAGAACTACAGAGAATGATATTGAATTAAGGTAGCATACGATGAAAGAAGATATGTGAAAAGTGCTAGGCGGTGGTTCCCTTTCTAAAAGGTTAGGTGTAAGGAACGGAAGTCAGGTAGTTGTTTAAAGGAATGAGTTTAACAAGTGGGAGAGTGACAGCATAGCACATGAGTTCAGTAGTAAGACAATTGCCTATCTTGAGGGAAAGTTTCAGAGTTTTAGTGGATGATGATTAGGTCCACGAGCTTAAGTGAAATGTGGGTTATTTTGGTGGAAGGTTGGATACAACATGGAGGAGTTGTTAGGAATGAAGAAGGACGCAATGTGGCGGTGAATTTGAAGATGTTGTGGCGCATTCAGTAGATGTCCATGAAGATCGGACGGACTGGTAAAGTTGGTGAATGAGAGCAGGCCTAGGATGGGGTATTGATGTTGCAGAGAGTGTGCATTTTAGCGTCGTTGGTGATTTCCACAGGTAGGTTATCTCTTGTGAGTAGGTTAGCGGTTGCATGGTTGGCAAGTTTTTGCGAGGGATTCTGGTGGCTATTCGGTAGGAGACAGAATGTGTGAATGATGCTAGAGAATTAGTTAAGCAAAATCATGCTAACAAAGGAGAAAGGATCTCAACAGGGTCTAAAGTGGTGCAAGGAGTAGCTTCGGGCTAAGTGAGGGAGTCCCAGCACCTGCAATTGGGTTGTAGGATTGTGTTCTCATGGGGTGGCGGATTGTCGGTGTACTGGCTTTCAGCTAAGGGAAAGGAGTAAAGGTGATTGTGCGTGGGATTTGACGAATGTGTGCAAAAGTTGGCCCTATTGGTCCAGGGTTAGGCTTTTTAGGGTTTAGAATTTATGCTTAATGCATAAGCGAGTTGTAAGGGTAGTGACTCAGTCATGTACTTCATTGAGAGGATGTTCATGCGCTAGAAGAGCCTTGGAATTGATCGTATTCGGGGCCAATCAGAGTGGGTAACTCTCAATAGCGGTCCTAGCAAACTCGATGGTTAAGAATGTGGTGTTTAAGGCTTTCAGGCAGTAGTATGATTAAGAATCGAGCTTTTCCAGTATAATTTCTGAGAAAGGGAAAATGGTTGGAGTGTTGTATGATATTTTTCAGCGTGCAGGATAGTGTTGGGGGAGTGAGAGAAGTAAACTCCCCGGCTATGATGGTTCTTCTTGCATATTATGAGGGGAAGTGGGTTAATATGGATACAGGTAAGGCTATTAGTCTAGTGCAGCGCGAGCAGAATCGTCTTGAGGGTGGTGAATGGACTCAAATATGAATATGGGCTCTATATGAGTCTGGCGTGTTCATTTCGGTATAGAGCTTTTCATGGAAAGGTATTAGAACATCAGATGTTGTTCCGTCTTCGTTCATCTCATGTAATATTCTGTTGTGCCGTGTGAGTTGGGAAACGACTTGATATTTCTTATGTATTGAGGTCCCGCATAGTGATGATGTTATGTGAGCAGGATACNTTTTCAAATCTTTGAGTTTTAAAAGTCAGTAAAACATAAGTGTCCTCCCTTATTGCTCCTTGTTGCGGCGTGCAACCCGCTCTCACCTATCAACCCTTATTGCTCCTCCATATATATATATATATATATATATATATATATATATATATATATCGCACCTCAGTTGTGCTTGAGTTTTGTAGCATATAGCTTTATCAGTCTCCCCAGGATGATATTATGCACTTACCGTGCTTGTGACCGGTATTCAGTATTTTTGTGGTAATGAGCAACTTAGCTCGGTGTGTATCTCCTTATGTAAATTTCATGTGTGGATCGGGTGGCACGCCGCCACAGGTATGTTATTTGGATAGGGTTGCACGCCGCAACAGTGTGATGTTGAGAAAGGTTCCCTATGTCTATTTTCTGTGTTTTGATTTCTATTTTCTGAGAAGAGTTCATAATAAGTTACGTGAGTTGAGTAGTATTTTCTGAGTCATTTCCTTTTGTATCATGTTCGAATTGTGGCCTATTGCGCATTGTGGCATCATGTGAGACTATTGGTCATGTCTGGGGTGATTGGTTGTCTGAGCAGTTCATACTGGGTAAGACGAGATTTATAAATATGGGACGGTGTGATAAGATTATATGAAGTATATTACAGGACAATTGCCAGTATTTGGTTATTAAGGAGGTGATGATTTTAGTCAAAAGGAGAGATTCAATGTTTGGTTAACTCTGCAGTTGGTTAAAAATTCTGCACATCTCCTCCGTGTCGTGGTATCGTCAGCATTATAGCAGGATGTGTGTGTGTGTGTGTATATATATATATATAAAAGTCATAAGGTGCATTGGGAGCATCGGAGTGGTGGAATTTTAGCTATTAAGGTTCAGGGAAATGTCATTGTGATTGGATGATGAAATATGCAGTGTATGGTGCTAAATGCAGAAAAAGTAGGCAGTCATGTTTTGGTACCTCATGTGGTAGTTGATACGGTGATTATATATTGGAAATAGGTCTGGCAGAGAAATTTCAGGTGTTGGAACTGAGTTCTGAGCTTATTATATGGATAAAAGAGGATATCTTGAGGTTTGATCAAGCTAATGTGCTCAACTGGGTTGTGGTAGCACGGGCAGGTGCACGAGGTGTTAAAAAGTGATTTCAAATAACTCCAAATCAGTTCTTAGCACGTTCGAGGACGAACGTCTATTTAAGTGGGGGAGAATGTAACGACCCAACCGGTCGTTTTGAGCTCTACCACGTCGTTCAACAGCTTGAGGTCATGAGCAGCTCCGTTTCCGGTGTTATGGCTTGTAGGTGTTGTCAGAATTAAATTTCGGGAAGTTTAGAGTTAATTTGGAAAGAAAATTCTCATTTCAGAAGCCTTAAGTTGGAGAAATTGATGAAGATTGGGATTCTGAGTAAACGACCTCAAAATCAAGATTTGAAGGTTCCATCAGGTTTGTATGATGATTTCGGACTTGGGCGTATGTTCGGATCAGGTTTTGGATGACCCGGGAGCGTTTCGGTGCATATTGTAGAAGTCAGCATTTTAGAAGAAATTTCATAAGTCTGGGTTGAAGTGAATTTCAGTGATATTGATGTCTGTTTGGGATTTCGAGTCTGGGAATAGCTCCGTACGGTTATTTTGAAGTCATTTGGCTAAAGATAGAAATTTGAAGGTTTTTGAGAAATCCGACCGGAAGTGGAAGTTTTGATATCGGGGTTGGAATGCGATTCCGAAAGTTGGAGAAGGTCCCTAGTGTTGAATGCCACTTGTGTACAAAATTTGAGGTCAATCAGACGTGATTTGATAGGTTTCGGCATCAAATATAGAAGTTGAAGTTCTAAGTTCATTAAGCTTGAATCGGGTTGCGATTCGTGATTTCGATGTTGTTTGATGTGACTTCAAGGCTCGACTAAGTTTGAATGAGGTATTAGTACTGGTTGGTAGGTTCTGTTGAGGTCCCAGGAGCCTCAAGCGTGTTTCAGATGCTCAACGGGTTGATTCTTGCCTTGTGAGGATTGCTGGTTTTCTGGTATGAGTGCAACAGGTTTTTACTCTATGCGATCGCGTGAATGGGTCTGCGATCGCATAGTGCAATATTGGAGGATGCTGGGTTTTGGCTTATGCGATCGTGGGTCATTGTTTGCGATCGCATAGAGGAAATTTGGAGGCCCTGGGATTGACTTAAGCGATCGCGGGGAGTTGTTTGCGATCGCATAGAGGTAATTTTTGGAGGCTGCTGGGTTGGCCTATGTGATCGCTGGGTCTTGTATGCGAACATACAGAGGTAATTTTGGGGGCTCTTGTGATTGGCTTATGCGATTGCATGAAGGGGAATGCGATCGCATAGAAGGGTTGCCTGGGCGGTGTGTTACTTTTAACCGAGATTTTGGCCATTCTTCTCCCAGTTTCATTTGGTGTGGCAATTTTGGGGAGCTTCAAGTGGGGATTTTCGTCATCTATGTCAAGGTAAGTTGTTTCTACTCATTTCAAGTTAAATACATGAATTAGATATGGATTAAAGCATGAAAATTTGTTGAAATTTGGGATTTTGAAGAAAGACCTAGAATGGGTATTTTTGGATTTTGACCACGGATTTGGGCATGAAATTGGGAATAAATTATATATTTGAGTTCGTAAAGTGTTGGGTAATCTTTATCTTCAAAAAATTGTGGAATCCGGGCCCGTGGGCCCGTGGGTAATTTTGTTAACTTTCCGAGCGGAGTTAGGAGTTCATATAAATTGAATTGTTATATGTATTAGAGCATTTGTTTGCCTGTTATTTGGATAGTTTTGGGGCGTTGTACATCAACTTGATTCGTTGGAAGGGCTTGGAGGCCCGTTATGAATCTTCTGAGCGAGGTAAGTCTCCTTTCTAACTTTGTGAGGGGGAATTTTCGCCCATAGGTGTACTAAATGAATACATGCTATTAATTACGGGGGCACATGCGCACGAGGTGACAGGAGTCCGTGCGTAGCTACTAATATGCTTATGTCCGGGTAGTCTAGGACCCACTAGCATGCCTTACTTGTTGTAGATGTGATCATGCCAGTAATATTAGACCGCTAATATGATCGAAATAGTAATTGAATACTTAAGAAGACTAAAGTTCATTTTCTTAATCATCTAGAAAGAGAATTTATTCTTCCTTGCGTAATTGTGTTCCGGCCAGATTTGTAATATTTGAAAACCTTGTCAAACATGGCAAATGAATTCCCAGAAATGATTTATATACTATCTTCATATTCACCTAAAGAGAATTTTATCATTTTTTGAGAAGTTGTTTTCTTGATAAAAATGCGGATTTATTATGTGAATACGTGTACATATGAGCACCTGCGTCGCAGGTATGATTCGCGAGCAGGTTAGCCTTATTATTATTATGTTAACTGTGTCGCATGATCGACTGGCAAGTGGGGAAAATAGATGCATCTATGGTTCGAGTCATTCGACCCTCGGCAATGCACAATTTATTATTGTTGGTCAGCGCCGTTCGACCCTCGGCACTTTGTTTGCGCATGATAAATGCTGCTTATTTCCTGTGATTTATACATGTTTATCGGCCTAAGGAAATTTTTAATTGCTAGTTAAAAAGAAGAAGAATTGATGTGTAAAATGTGAAATAAGTCTGATGTTTCTTATCCCTAATTATTATTTAATTATCTATGATACTCATGCTTAGTATCTCACTTGATTATAATTAACTGACTTATAGCAAGTGTCTAATTCGACCTCTTGTCACTACCTCTTTGAGGTTAGGTGGGATACTTACTGAGTACACGTTATTTTCATACTCATGCTACACTTGCTGTGCATTTTGTTGCACAGATACCTTCATAGAAATATGGCTGACTTGGAGACTTAGATGAGCTGCATCATTCAGAGACGACCCGCAGTCGATAGACTCTTCCTCTATGTATTGTATTTTCATTTTTATTTCTTGTCCAATTTGTATTTCGGACAAGCTTTGTAGAATTTGTAAAATTCTTAGAAATTGCTCATGTACTTGTGTCACCGGGTTCTGGGATGTGCTGGGATGTACTTTATTAAAATGGAGTATTAGACTGTTATTTTTACTTAGTGGATTCTATTTAGTTGTTACGTGTTAAAGTGAAAGGTAATGATTTTAGAAATGCTAAAACAAGAAATTTAGCTTAACTATTTAATGATTGGTTTTCCTGACAGCGGTGTCCGGCGCCATCACGACCTTATGGATTTTGGGTCGTGACATAATCAGTATGAAAAATCTGACACTTCGATGCAAAGTGAATCAAGCAACGATGTTATTGCAGAAGAAGATTCCCAGCCTATGCAACCGGAAAATATATTATCTGATGAAGTCATAGAAAAGGCAGAAGATTTCGTCCAACAAATGAAAGAATTAGAAAAACGCGAACTATGATCAACAGTAAAGCTGCCAAGGACCTTACTCAACAGTAGATACACTGTTTACACAGTAAAAATACTATATACACAGTAAATACAATGTGTAAGGGACCCACATAGGGGACCCATTATACTGTACATAGATTCTTTATGTTTTTTTTTCTTTTTCTATACATAGGACAATTTTTTTTAGGAGAGGGGGCATCAGCCATTCTCTTTCTCTCTCTCTCTTGTAATTCTCACTCTCTCTTGTAAATATCTCTTTCTCTTGTAACTATTGTGAAGTAAATAAAGTTTCTAGATTATAACATTCAGGCCTTGCATCTCGGCCTTAAGAGGTATTAATTTATTTATTTCTTTAGTTGGTGGTAATTAAACTACTTCGTTTCTCTCCCCTGCCATGACAATGTCCGGCTAAAAGATTCATATATATGTTAAATATCTAACTTCTCTTACTTATTAACCATGAAAGATCTAGAATCTATCAAAATATAAAAGAATTTTAATATAGTTTATTGGCTTGGTTCCAAGATGGTGGTACAATCGAATCTAGTACTACTCTTATTGGCTATGCCTTAATGGCTTCGTTTAGCAAGCCGTGACACTAAAAGCCCGCTGAAGGTGTAAACATGGGCGTCCTCTCTCACGGTTAGAACCGCTAGACACATGGGCTCAATAAGAGTATGTATTAGATCCAGACAGGCCCCATGCTTGGGTAAACTGATAGATCCTTCCATACAGTTATTGAGCTCTATAAAAATTCTTGTATATTTCAGTTTTTAAATCTTTACTGGACGAGCAGACTACCGCCAGCCTTGATCCTGTAAACATCTATCTGGATCTAATACATACTCTTATGAGCCCATGTGTCTAGCGATTCTAACCGTGAGAGAGGACGCCCATGTTTACACCTTCAACAAGCTTTTAATGTCACGACTTGCGAAGCCACTAAGGCAAATCCAATAAGAGTAGTACTAGATTCGACTGTACCACCATCTTGGAACCAAGCCAAGAAACTATATTAAAATTCTTTTATATTTTGATAGAGTTTAGATCAGTTAGATGAGGATCCGTGTGACGATCCATGAGAATATGAGTTTCCTAGGGATGATCTTCCCCCTCTCTCTTTGCCTCTTCCTCTGAAAGGATAGATCCTTTCATACAGTCATTGAGCTCTATAAAAATTCTTGTATATTTCGATTTTTAAATCTTTACTTGCCGAGCGGACTACCGCCAGCCTTGATCCTGTAACATATTTAGAGGATCAAGGCTGGCAGTAGTCCGCTCGGCCAGTAAAGATTTAAAAATCAAAATATACAAGATTTTTTATAGAGCTCAATGACTGTATGGAAGGATCTATCCTTTTACCAAGCTTGGGGCTTGTCTGGATCTAATACATACTCTTATTGAGCCCTTGGTCTAGCGGTTTTAACTGTGAGAGAGGACGCCCATTTTATTATTATTATTATTATTATTATTATTATTATTGTTGTTGTTGTTGTTGTTGGGTTAATCCCTCCTCTGGTTGCGGATATGACTTAACTTGAAGATGGTTGTATATTTTTCTCTTGAATTGCCACATGATTTTAAAATAAAATTATTCTTAAGGTACACGCGTTGCGCGTGCACCCTATCTTAATAAATGTATATTTTTGAAAAACACATAAATACTATATTAACCAATAATATTTGAGTAATGAAATAAAAGTTAAAAAAATATGAGTTCCTCAAATATTGATTGTCGATCATATTTAGCTAACTCAACAAATAAAGAACAATCATCTTGGTTAATATTTTCAACTTCAGTTTTTGTTCCAGCTTTATAATTTCATTACTGGACTTTCACAAGTTGACGCACTCTTTTTACTTAGAACACGTAAACTCTGCAGGATTTAAGAGTTTTTTTTTAAAATTCTTTTGAAAAATATATACTATTAAGTTTATCTTAGAAAGCACAAACAGAGTTAGTTAACTGATAGAATATTTTTATTTTATTTTTTTCACAAGAAAAATACAAATTATCTATTTTTAATTAATAAAAGAACTACTACATGAGTTATAATAACCGGAGAAAAAGAAATGAATTTTGAGGATTTGGCCAAACAGACCCAATGTTGGCGAGATAAGGGGCACCGAACATTATCAAGGGGATTAAAGTCTTATATTCAGTTGGAAATAACTATTATATAACATTATGGTGCATATCTGGATGCCATATTTTAGATCCATAGCAACTATTACAGACTTCCATATTCTAAAATTCTAAATTCTTAGTGAAATCCATATTCCTAGCATCATTGATAATGAGGCCAATTTCATTTTTTTGTAGTTTTGAGCCATGCACTCTATCAATTGTACCCTGTTATATCTTTAGATACGATTGTTTTCTAGTAAATATTTAAGTTTTTTTTATGAAACAATAAAGAACAAGAACAATATTGCAGAGAAAGAGAGAGGGGAAATTTTTATTGAATTTTGGGATGATTTACAATGGGGTAAGACCCCTCTATTTATAGGGGAAAAATGACTTAGCCACAAAGGAGAACTCTCTAAAAGATAGACATTCACTCTAAATAGAGTTCTATTTATAACACTCCTCCTTGAATGTCTATTCAACAAATAATGTGCCTCGTTAAAACCATAACTAAAATAAAACCCAATGGGAAAAAAATTCTAGAAAAGGGAAAAGAGTACACATGTTTAGAAATGCGCTTTTTGGTTGTCTCGTTAAAAAACTTGCAAGGAAAACCCAGTGGGACAAAACCTTGTAAGGGAAAAAGAGTACAACGTGCATTAACTCCCCCTGATGAGAGCATCAATTCACATTTTTAGCCTTAAGATGTATTATAGACCTCAACCACGCACATTCTCGACTTGCTTCATGAATAGCAATTATCTCTGCATGATTAGATGAAGTAGCCACGATCGATTGCTTAGTCGATCGCCAAGATATGGCAGTGCCTCCACATGTAAATACATAACCTGTTTGAGATCGGGCCTTATGTGGATCAGATAAATACCCAGCATTGGCATAACCAACAAGATCAGGACTGTAATTATTGCCATAAAATAAGCCCATGTCGATAGTTCCTTTTAGATACCGCAATATGTGTTTGA